>JAIGNY010002755.1:0-13173 GCA_020152595.1 Chiridota heheva
GTTATAAGCTATTTTGAAATGTAGGGGGGGACAAGGGGGTCGATAGAGATCAGTAATTTTTGAGCGATGATATCATTTGCGCGTTTGCGCAAATCTGAGTGAAGGACCCGCTTTAGGGACCCTGATGGGGTCTAGGGAAAAGCAGGAGATCCTTAATTTGAGCGTTTTCTAGGGTTATTTTTGGGCCTTTCTAAGACTAAGTAAACACGATTTTTGAGGGACATAAATGTTTTCTTTGCCCAGAAAAAGCCAATATGTTACGTATATCGCGACCAAACCTTCCTTCAGGATTGATGTCTATTGGTGGAAGAAGGCAAGTGATTGTGAAAAATCTAACAGCATGTGTGGAACCTTAGAATCAACTAAAAAATATTTTAAAAGATTGGGAGATAGTGAGTGGCGTGGAGTCGAGGAGTCAAGTTAGCGAATGCATAGTGGGTAGGTATACGGGCGAAGCTCCTAATTAACGACAATGGCAGGGGCGGAGCCATGATAATCTGAAATCATTAGAATTTTAGCAAAATTTGGCAATAACATTCCTCGATGATTGATGAAATGATCCTAATATTGAAGATAGATTGCCCCAAAATAAAGATTTCCCGAAATTGCAAATAAATGCATGGGAATGAAGGAAATTTCCCAAAACTAAAAGAAATTTCCCAAACCTTTAATGAAATTTTCCGGAAATTGATGAAAATCTACCAAAAATCGAAGAAGAATTGCTTCAAAATGAAAGAAATTTCCCGACATTTCTACGAGAATATCGAAAATTTCCCAAAATTGAAGAAGAGAAAAATCCCAAATATTGAAGAAAATTGCCACAAAATGTAGGAATTGTCCCAAAAATTTAATAAAATTTACATAAACATTGAGTAAGAAATATTTCATGATAAAAAAAGGCGTCATCGGATGAATCTCAGGGGCCATTGTCCACTGCCTCCCTTTGGATCCGCCCTGGACCTGGAGACGAGGTACCTGAAAAATCCTTAATTTTAGCATATTCTAATATAAGGGCCTAATGGAGTTGGCCGCATCCCCTCCATGGAGTCGGCCGCGAATCCTCTATGGAGTCGGCCGCATCCTCCATGGAGTCGGGCCGCGAACCTCCATGGAGTCGGCCGCGAACTTCCATGGAGTCGCCGCAGAACCTCCATGAGTCGGGCCGCAACCTCCATGGAGTCGGGCCGCAACCTCATGGAGTCGGCCGCACCTCCATGGAGTCGGCCGAACCTCCATGGAGTCGGGTCGCATCCTCCATGGAGTCGGTCGCAACCTCCATGGAGTCGGTCGCACCTCCATGGAGTCGGGTCGCAACTCATGGAGTCGGTCGCGAACCTCCATGGAGTCGGGTCGCACTCTTCATGGAGTCGGGTCGCGAATCTCCATGGAGTCGGTCGCAACCTCCATGGAGTCGGCCGCAACCTCCATGGAGTCGGTCGCAATTTTCCATGGAGTCGGTCGCACCTCCATGGAGTCGTCGTCGTCACGCAACCTCCAGTCGTCGGCAACCTCCAGTCGCCGCAACCTCCAGTCGGGCCAGAACCTCCAGTCGCCGCACCTCCAGTCGGTCGCGAACCTCCAGTCGGTCGCGAACTTCCAGTCGTCGCAACCTCCAGTCGCCGCAACCAGTCGGGCCGCAACTCCAGTCGGTCGCAACTCCAGTCGCCGCAGAACCTCCAGTCGGTCGCAACCTCCAGTCGGGTCGCAAACCTCCAGTCGTCAGTCGCAACCTCCAGTCGTCGCAACCTCCAGTCGGTCGCAACCTCCAGTCGGTCGCGAACCTCCAGTCGGTCGCAACCCTCCAGTCGGTCGCGAAACCTCCAGTCGGTCGCGAACCTCCAGTCGGTTAGCAACCTCCAGTCGGTCGCAACCTCCAGTCGGGTCGCAACCTCCAGTCGGTCGCAACCTCCAGTCGGTCGCAACCTCCAGTCGGTCGCAACCTCCAGTCGGTCAGTCGCAACCTCCAGTCGGTCAGTTGCAACCTCCAGTCGGTCGCAACCTCCAGTCGGTCGGTCGCAACCTCCAGTCGGCCGGAACCTCCAGGAATATTCCCATGATTTTTTGTAAAATTCTATTTGAAAAAGCATACTTTTAGATCCAATTTGGTACAAAAGTCAAGTTGATATCATATTTTACTCAGGGAGATATGGAATGTCCTAATTGCATTTTAAAGTTTGTGTACAGAATGATGATCTTTTTTGGTCCTTCCCTTAAATATTTTGATTGGGAGAATCTGGCTACAATGAAGAAAAATTGAAACAACAACTTTGCATTCATTACAAATTTCCAAATTTTGAAATTTTTAAGATCTTTTGGTAAATATCAAAATTATACCTGTTCATACCTTAAAATAAACTGAGCATAAGAGAGAGCATAAGAGACAAGCTGTGCCATCCCAACCTCCCTACCAAATAGCATCCCTACCCATATGATATCCCACCCTATGTCCCATATATAATCCAAACCTCCATCCCACCTTATGCCATAAGCCATCCTATGTCCATATGGTTATTCTGTTTTAGACATGTCCGCCATCACACCCACTATTCCATCCCACCCTGTCCCATATGCCAATTCATCTTATGTCCTATCAGGGACCTGCTATTTAGGTCCCTGGTCCTATGATAACCCTGCCTATATCTTAATATTTGTACGCAATCCCATACATGTCCAATATCTTCCATCCCACCCTATTTCCTATTTGATATTTTAGCCCATGTCGCATACACCATCGATGCAGCCACAATACGTCACCCGTGTAATCGCACCATATGCCCCATACATTACTAAAACCTATGTACCATATGACATCCGACCCGATATGTCCCAACTTACAATATACAATATTGTATTACAATATATGTATTTGCAATACAATATTATGCCTCATATACCCTCCCATCCATGTCCCATATGCCATTCCACCCATGACTCATATTACAACCCACCCTCTGTATTATACATGTACGCGATATCCACCACCTCACACATGCATGTCATACCACTTTGTTCCCTATGTTCCACGTGCCATCCCACCATATGTCATAAATGTCATCAAATTCTATTTCCCATATGCAATCTCATAATATGTCCCATCCCTGACTATGTCCCATATGACATACCACTGTATGTCGCATACGTGTATGCCAAACCCACTATCCTATGCATATCACCTAATTCCATATGTCGATCCACCCAATATCACATATAATATTTCAAACTAGGCTTATTTTTACACGCAATATCACCCTTATGCAATACCTTCCATCCATATGTCCAAAACACTATGCCACCCCTATGTCACACATTCCATCGCACCATATGCCCCACATGCCATTCCAACTATGTACCATCCAGCTCTTTATCTCATCTTATGCCCATATACTATCCAGTGTTATACTTTCACACAACCCATCCTTTGCTTGTACGCCATCGCTCCTCTCTCTCTCTCTACACACACACACACACACATATATATATATATATATATATATATATATATATATATATATATATATATATATATATATATATATATATATATATATATATATATATATATATATATATATATATATATATATATATATATACATACATATATATATATACATATATATATATACATATATATATATATATATATATATATATATATATACATATATATATATACATATATATATATATATATATATATATATATATATATATATATATATATATGTATATATATATGTATATATATATATATATATATATATATATATATATATATATGTATACATATATGTATATATATATGTATATATATATATATATATATATATATATATATATATATATATATATATACATATATATATATATACATATATATATATACATATATATATATACATATATATATATATATATATATATATATATATATATATATATATATATATATATATATATATATATATATATATACATATATATATATATATATATATATATATATATATATATATATATATATATATATATATATATATATATATACATATATACATATATATATATATATATATATATATATATATATATATATATATATATATATATATATATATATATATATACATATACATATATATATATATATATATATATATATATATATATATATATATATATATATATATATATATATATATATATATATATATATATATATATATATATATATATATATATATATATATATATATATATATATATATATATATATATATATATATATATATATATATATATATATATATATATATATATATATATATATATATATATATATATGTATACTATATATACTATATATATGTATACTACACATGCCACCCTATCCCATATCCACTGCGCTCTTTGATCTCCGATGCTACTCAGGAAGTCGAGCCATGGGCTGTGGTACTTTGACCTGCCGATGTGATGTCACGTGTTGTAACTTCAGATGTGGTGCTGTCAGTGGCCGCTTGTATTGTGCTTGTCGCTGTTGTTTCAGCAGCAATTGTAGCCACCGGACGACCGCAGTAGAATCTCCATTGGTACTGTACTGCGTTGAGACACCCTCCCGCTGTCGCATAAGATGTGCTGATGGTTTCAGTGGATTGCAAAGTCGAACGAGCACTACTTGCTTGTTCAGGTGTAGTTACACCAGCCGATGTAGTTACACCAGCCGATGTAGTCAAACCTTCACTAGTTGTTTCAACTTAGAGCTAACCGACTGTGTTGTTGCAGCCGCTCTGTGCTTCCATAAGCGCTGGTCGTCTCTGCCGCATTTAGAGTGTGGCGTGCTTTTCAAAAGAGTATATTGGGTAGACTCTACTGCAGTTGTGTCTTCTTCAGTTGTAACTTTTGTTGAAGGGTTCAAGCTGGTTGTGTCTTCGGCGCTAGTTGCTTCGGTTGATGGAACGCTACTTTCTAACTGACTGGTTGTAACACTTTCTGTAGTTACATGCTGAGACGATACTCAAAACTTCGCTGCTCTCAAACTGCGCCGCTGCATGAATAACGCGCATTTGCATCGGCTGCAGTAGATATTTGGCTAGTGACTGGCTCAGATGTTTGTCGTGAAATTCTGACTGTACTTTCGACTGTGGTTACACCTTCTGATGTTCCAACTTCTGTGGATGTAGCACCTTCTGTTGTAAACACTGTTGTTTTAGGTTCTGTGGAAGCTGCAGCCGTGGTTGGTCTTTCAGTTGTAACAGCCGTGGAATATTCACTGCGCTCTTTGATCTCCGTACTACTCAAGGAAGTCGAGCCATGGGCTGTGGTACTTTGACCTGCCGATGTGATGTCACGTGTTGTAACTTCAGATGTGGTGCTGTCAGTGGCCGCTTGTATTGTGCTTGTCGCTGTTGTTTCAGCAGCAATTGTAGCCACCGACGACCGCAAAGTAGAATCTCCATTGGTACTGTACTGCGTTGAGACACCCTCCGTTGTCGCATAAGATGTGCTGATGGTTTCAGTGGATTGCAAAGTCGAACGAGCACTACTTGCTTGTTCAGGTGTAGTTACACCAGCCGATGTAGTTACACCAGCCGATGTAGTCAAACCTTCACTAGTTGTTTCCAACTTTGAGCTAACCAACTGTGTTGTTGTAGCCGCCTCTGTGCTTCCATAAACGCTGGTCGTCTCTGCCGTACTAGAGTGTGGCGTGCTTTTCAAAGAGGTATATTGGGTAGACTCTACTGCAGTTGTGTCTTCTTCAGTTGTAACTTTTGTTGAAGGGTTCAAGCTGGTTGTGTCTTCGGCGCTAGTTGCTTCGGTTGATGGAACGCTACTTTCTAACTGACTGGTTGTAACACTTTCTGTAGTTACATGCTGAGGCGTACTCAAAACTTCGCTGCTCTCAAACTGCGTCGTTGGCGCGAACGCGTCTTGCATCGCTGCAGATATTTGGCTAGTGACTGGCTCAGATGTTTCGTGAAATTCTAACTGTACTTTCGACTGTGGTTACACCTTCTGATGTTCCGACTTCCGTGGAAGTCGGCCTGAAGTCGGCCTGCGGTCGGGCCGCCCGGCCGCCACTGTGGTCGTCGACCCCCGCCGCCTGCGGTCGGCCGGCCCGCCGCCTGCGGTCGGCGCCCGCACCTCCAGTCGGCCGCGAACCTCAGTCGGCCGCAACCTCCAGTCGGCCGCAACCTCCAGTCGGCCGCAACCTCCAGTCGGGCCGCAACCTCCAGTCGGCGCAACCTCCAGTCGGCCGCAACCTCCATGGAGCCGCCGCAACCTCCATGGAGCCGGCCGGAGCCAACCTCCATGGAGCGGCGCAACCTCCATGGAGCCGGCCGCAGCCTCCATGGAGCCGGCCGCCAACCTCCATGGAGCCGGCCGCACCTCCATGGAGCCGGTCGCAACCTCCATGGAGCCGGGCCGCAACCTCCATGGAGCCGGCCGCAACCTCCATGGAGCCGCCGCAACCTCCATGGAGCCGGCCGCAACGGGCCCATGGAGCCGGCCGCAACGGCTCCATGGAGCGCCGCAACCGCTCCATGGGCCGGCCATGGAGCCGGCCGCAACCGCCCATGGAGCCGGCCGCAACCGGCTCCATGGAGCCGCCGCAACCGCCTCCATGGAGCCGCCGCAGCCGCCGCAAATCGCTCCATGGAGCCGGTCGCAGCCGTCGCAACCTCCATGGAGCCGGTCGCACCTCCATGGAGCCGGTCGCACCTCCATGGAGCCGGTCGAACCTCCATGGAGCCGGTCGCAGCCACATGGAGCCGGGTCGCCAACCTCCACGGAGCCGTCGCACCTCCACGGAGCCGGCCGGCAACCTCCACGGAGCCGCCCAACCTCACGGAGCCGCCGCAACCTTCCACGGAGCCGCCGCCTCCACGGAGCCGGCCGCAACCTCCACGGAGCCGCCGCAACCTCCACGGAGCCGCCGCGGCCTCCACGGAGCCGCCGCACCTCCACGGAGCCGGCCGCAACCTCCACGGAGCGGCCGCAACCTTCCACGGAGCGGCGCCGCCTCCACGGAGCCGGCATAACCTCCACGGAGCCGGCCGCGAACCTCCACGGAGCCGGCGCGCCTCCACGGAGCCGCCGCAACCTCCACGGAGCCGCCGCAGCCTCCACGGGCCGGCCGCGGCCTCCACGGAGCGGCCGCAACCTCCACGGAGCCGCCGCAACCTCCACGGAGCCGCCGCAAGCCTCCCACGGAGCCGGCCGCAGCAACCTCCACGGAGCCGGCCGCGGCCTCCCACGGAGCCGGCCGCAACCTCCACGGCCGCCGCCGCAACTCCTTCCACGAGCCGGCGCGCCCCACGGGCCGCCGCAACCTCCACGGAGCCGGCCGCGCCTCCACGGAGCCGCCGCGCCACGGAGCGGCCGCACCTTCCACGGAGGCCGCAGCCTCCACGGAGCCGCCGCAACCTGAGCCGCCGCTCACGGAGCCGGCGCACCACCACGGAGCCGGCCGCCAACTCCCACGGAGCCGCCGCCTCCACGGAGCCGCCGCACCTCACGGAGCCGGCCGCCGCACCTCCACGGAGCCGGCCGCAGCCTCCCGCGAGCCGCCGCGGCCTCCACGGAGCCGGCCGCAACCGCCTCCGGAGCCGGCGCAACCTCCATGGAGCGGCCGCACCTCCATGGAGCCGGCGCGCATGGGCCGCTCCATGGAGCCGCCGCAACCGGCTCCATGGAGCCGGCCGCGGCCGGTCGCAACCGCCCATGGAGCGTCGCGCCGATCGCAACCTCCATGGAGCGGTCGCACCTCCATGGAGCCGATTATCGCAACCTCCATGGAGCCGTCGCAACCTCCATGGAGCCGGTCGCAACCTCCACGGAGCCGGTCGCACCTCCCGGAGCCGGGCCGCAACCTCCACGGAGCCGGGCCGCACCTCCACGGGCCGGCCGCACGGAGTCGACGCCAACTCCACGGAGCGGCCGCACCTCCACGGAGCCGCCGCACCTCCACGGAGCCGGCCGCACCTCCACGGAGCCGCCGCAACCTCCACGAGCGCCGCAACCTCCACGGAGCCGGCCGCAGCCTCCACGAGGCGCCGCCTCACGGAGCCGGCCGCCTCCACGAGCCGCCGCGCCTCCCACGGAGCCGGCCGCGAACCTCCCACGGAGCGGCCGCCTCCACGGAGCCGCCGCAACCCCACGGAGCCGGCCGCAACCTCCACGGAGCCGCCGCAACCTCCACGGAGCCGGCCGCAACCTCCACGGAGCCGGCCGCAACCTCCACGGAGCCGGCCGCAACCTCCACGGAGCCGGCCGCAACCTCCACGGAGCCGGCCGCAACCTCCACGGAGCCGGCCGCAACCTCCACGGAGCCGGCCGCAACCTCCACGGAGCCGCCGCAACCTCCACGGAGCGGCCGGCCGGGCCGCGCAACCTCCACGGAGCGGCCGCACCTCCACGGAGCGGCCGCAGCCTCCCACGGAGCCGGCCGCAAGCCTCCACGGAGCCGGCCGCACCTCCACGAGCCGGCGCGCACCTCCACGGAGCCGGCCGCAACCTCCACGGAGCCGGCCGCAACCTCCACGGAGCCGCCGCGGCCTCCCACGGAGCCGCCGCTCCACGGAGCGCCGCAACCTCCACGGAGCCGCCAGCGGCTCCATGGAGCCGGCCGCACTTCACGGAGTCAACCGGCTCCATGGAGCCGGCCGCGCAAACCGCTCCATGGAGCCGGCATAACCGCTCCATGGAGCCGGGGCCGCGACCGCTCCATGGAGCCGGGCAACAACTTTTCCATGGAGCCGGCCGGTCATGGAGCCGGGTCGCACCTCCATGGAGCCGGTCGCAACCTCCATGGAGCCGGTCGCAACCTTCATGGAGTCGGCCGCAACCTCCATGGAGTCGGCCGCAACCTACATGGAGTCGGCCGCAACCTCCATGGAGTCGGTCGCAACCTCCATGGAGTCGGCCGCGAACCTCCATGGAGCGCCGCAACCTCCATGGAGCCGGCCGCAACCTCCATGGAGCCGCCGCAACCTCATGGAGTCGGCGCAACCTTCATGGAGTCGGCGCAACCTCCATGGAGTCGGCCGCAACCTCCATGGAGTCGGCCGCAACCTCCATGGAGTCGGCCGCAACCTCCATGGAGTCGGCCGCAACCTCCATGGGAGTCGGCCGCAACCTCCATGGAGTCGGGCCGCACCTCCATGGAGTCGCCGCAACCTCCATGGAGTCGGCCGCAACCTCCATGGAGCCGGTCGCAACCTCCATGGAGCCGGTCGCAACCTCCATGGAGCCGGTCGCGAACCTTCATGGAGTCGGCCGCAACCTCCATGGAGTCGGCCGCACCTCCATGGAGTCGGCCGCAGAACCTCCATGGAGTGGCCGCAACCTCCATGGAGTCGGCCGCAACCTCCATGGAGCCGGGCCGCAACCTCCATGGAGCCGGCCGCAACCTCCATGGAGCCGGCCGCAACCTCCATGGAGTCGGCCGCAACCTCCATGGAGTCGGCCGCAACCTCCATGGAGTCGGCCGCACCTCCATGGAGTGCGCCGCAACCTCCATGGAGTCGGCCGCAACCTCCATGGAGCCGGCCGCAACCTCCATGGAGCCGCCGCAACCTCCATGGAGCCGGGCCGCACCCCATGGAGTCGCCGCAACCTCCATGGAGGAGGCCGCAACCTCCATGGAGTCGGCCATAACCCCATGGAGTCGACGCCGCAACCTCCCATGGAGTCGGCCGCAACCTCCATGGAGTCGGCCGCATCCTCCATGGAGTCGGCCGCAACCTCCATGGAGTCGGCGCCGCAACCTCCATGGAGTCGGCCGCAACCTCCATGGAGTCGGCCGCACCTCCATGGAGTCGTCGGGTGAACCTCCAGTCGGTCAGAACCTCCAGTCGGTCGCAACCTCCAGTCGGTCGCAACCTCCAGTCGTCGCAACCTCCAGTCGGCCGCAACCTCCAGTCGCCGCAACCTCCAGTCGGCCAGAACCTCCAGTCGGCAGTCGCGCAACCTCCAGTCGGCCGCAACCTCCAGTCGGCGCAACCTCCGTCGGCCGCAACCTCCCAGTCGGCCGCAACTCCAGTCGGCGCGCAACCTCCATGGAGCCGGCCGCAACCTCCATGGAGCCGCCGCATAACCTCCATGGAGCCGGCCGCAACCTCCATGGAGCCGGCACGCAACCTCCATGGAGCCGGCCGCAACCTCCATGGAGCCGGCCGCAACCTCCATGGAGCCGGCGCAACCTCCATGGAGCGGCGCCGCGAACGGCTCCATGGAGCGGCCGCGCAACCGGCCCATGGAGCCGGCCATAACCCGGCTCCATGGAGCCGCCAACCGGCTCCATGGAGCCGGCCGCAACCGCCCCCATGGAGCCGCCGCCTCCATGGAGCGGTCGCAACCTCCATGGAGCGGTGCAACCTCCATGGAGCCGCCGCAACCTCCATGGAGCGGCCGCAACTCCATGGAGCCGGTCGCAACCTCCATGGGTCGGCGCGCACCTCCATGGAGTCGGCGCAACCTCCATGGAGTCGGCCGCAACCTCCATGGAGTCGGCGCAACCTCCATGGAGTCGGCGCAACCTTCCATGGAGTCGGCCGCAACCTCCATGGAGTCGGGTCGCGGCCTCCATGGAGTCGGCCCGCAACCTCCATGGAGTCGGCGCGCAACCTCATGGAGTCGGCCGCAACCTCCATGGAGTCGCCATAACCTCCATGGAGTCGGCGCGCAACCTCCATGGAGTCGGCCGCCGCCTCCCATGGAGTGGCCGCAGAACCTCCATGGAGTCGTCGCCAACCTCCCGGAGTCGGTCGCGAACCTCCAGTCGATGTAACCTCCAGTCGGTCGCAACCTCCAGTCGGTCGCAACCTCCAGTCGGCCGCGCAACCTCCAGTCGGCCGCAACCTCCAGTCGGCCGGCAACCTCAGTCGGCGCAACCTCCAGTCGGCCGCGAGCCTCCAGTCGGCCGCCAACCTCCAGTCGGCCGCAACCTCCAGTCGGCCGCAACCTCCATGGAGCCGCCCGAACCTCCATGGAGCCGCCGCAACCTCCCATGGAGCGGCCGCAACCTCCATGGAGCCGCCGCAACCTCCATGGAGCCGCGCTAACCTCCATGGAGCCGGCCGCAACTCCTCCATGGGCCGGCGCAACCGCCCATGGAGCCGCCGCAACCGCCCATGGAGCGGCCGGCAACCGGCTCCATGGAGCGGCCGCCTTTCCCGGCCCATGGAGCCCGGCCGCAACGGCTCCATGGAGCCGGCCGCAGCGCCTCCATGGGCGTCGAACCTCCATGGAGCCGTCGCAACCTCCATGGAGCCGTCGCAACCTCCATGGAGCGGTCGCAACCTTCATGGAGTCGGCCGCACCTCCATGGAGTGCCGCAACCTCCATGGAGTCGGCCGCAACCTCCATGGGCGGCCGCAACCTCCATGGAGCCGGCCGCAACCTCCATGGAGCCGCCGCATTTTCTCCATGGAGTCGGCCGCAACCTCCATGGAGTCGGCGCCTCCATGGAGTCGGCCGCAACCTCCATGGAGTCGCCATAACCTCCATGGAGTCGGCGCAACACTCCATGGAGTCGGCCGCACCTCATGGAGTCGCCGCAACCTCCATGGAGTCGGCCCAACCTCCATGGAGTCGACGCAACCTCCATGGAGTCGGCGCAACCTCCAGGAGTCGGCCGCAACCTCTTTGTAAGCGCCATGGTACTTTGGTGAATGGCGTATTTAAATAATATTCATTATTATTATTGTTTTTATTAATATCATGATGTAATATCAAATGAAGCTATAAACCCGGATTTTTACCTGTTTACCAAACATTAGAAGAAGAAAAAACTAATAACAAAGTTATAATTATAATTTCTGAAGGGCCGCGGGCAAATGTCCATTTTGTCTCCATTATAAGGTGAACACATTGGAAACTTGCTTTGGAAAAAAGAGATACCAATTCTAGGAGGAACATATACCTGTATACTCTATATTTCACCGTATGCAGGTATGAGCTGTAAAAAAACAAACATATGTACATACGTCCTCATTCCTTGTAATTATCGTTCTATCTTAAAGCTCTATTCTTACATCAAGAACATGAACAGATGAAAAGCATTTATCATCTTTATAGACCCCTACCAAATACACATCTTGTAGTCAATTGAACATCTTTCTGGTGTGCATTTGATTTGATTTTAAAAAATTTCCTGCGACTAAAATTCAAAAGCTTCTCCCGTACATGCCTAAATCTTATGTATGCGGACTGGCAGACCCATGCCTTCGACTGCATACCTCTCGGGAGCACAATTTTCGGGTAACAAACGGCCGCAAATATGACATAAATTTTTCATCAAAGCGTAAAATCTCCTTAAATTTTCAGAAAATAACTTTCAATTTGGAGAATTTTTTTTTAATTTTTGATTTTTTTTTAATTTCAGAAATTTCCATTCATTTTTGGAAATTGGTATCAATGTTGGGTATGTTTCTTTAATTTTTAGAACATTTCCTTTATTTTTAGGACAATTTTTTCAATCTTCGGTAAATTCCTTTAACTGTCGGCAAATATTTTCAACTGTCGGAAAATTTGATAACGTTTTTCAAACAATTTTTCTTTTATGTTAATAATTCCCTAGTTTTACTTCTTAATGGTACATGCCAATTTAGGCCTCTATCAGTCTATTACTTGATTTGGAGCCTAGCTCTATGCACAATTGAGGCCTTAGAAACAATAACGAGAAATTGACAGTGATTTTGTCAGTCTGTTGATATCAACCGAATTTCATTGCTATCATCAGATCATTGCTATAGAAAATTCCTATCAACATATCTGAGAACCTCTTTCCCTTAGTTCTAATAATTTGAGGACCGCTCTCCATAGAGTGGGCCCAATTGCGTTTTCAGGGATTTTCATACTCCACCGTACCTCATTTGCGCATAGAAAGCAGTGGGTTAAGCCGTTTAGTTAGAATTGCTGTATTAAATATTCAGATTTTCCAACTTTCGTGGCTGTAAATCTGAAATCAAAAGAATCTGCAGCAATTTTCGGACCAATAAGATTTTTCAAATATTGGTCGGATGGGGGGTGGGTGGGCGGAGGGGGTGCTTTTTAGCTAGTACTGCCGTGTAACATCTGAACAAATAGCTGCCGTATACTGCCATATTTTTAAATAAATGGAGGTGCCCTAATATTCTGTTCCCCAACTTTCAAACATATTCCGCTGCTTTT
>JAIGNY010002756.1:0-12819 GCA_020152595.1 Chiridota heheva
CAAACAAGTCTATATAAGTCTACCTAAAAGTCTATATCTTATATAAATGAGGACTTCCAAAGAAACAAATTGGTGAATAAAGCATTCAAAAATCTTTTTCCTTTAAGGAGATATTTAAGTTTAAAACTTTGAACAATTTGGGAAAAACGATTGAAATCAGACTAATTGTGATCTCACAGCCTCAGATTTCTCAAATTCCTTATGTATTTATTTTTTTCCTGTGATTTTGTGATGTCAAAACTATTGGCTATGTCAGGAAAGTAATAAAACAGAATCTACTAGAGGTAATGGTAATGGGTTCTTTAGATCAAGATTGTATAATATGTAGACCTCAGAAAGGTCTATTCTATCGATCACTCGTGAAGCGCACACATTTGACTCTGACTGTCGCGGTGCCGTTAAACATCAACAAACCTAACATCAAACCTGAGACTTCTTGCAGTATAAACATACTATCCTAATCAATAATGGTTGAGGATTTATGTCCAAACTTGCATAAAGATGGGTTGCCATATTATTTTATGCTTCAGTTTGTCACTGCACAACGCGTTTTAAAATTTCTTTATTACACTTCGTGGAAATTTTGTTACAAAACGCTACGGGTGGTTTTATTAAATTGTTACCTAAAACGATGTTATATTAAACAGTGGGTATTGCATTACCCGTAGTTTAATACGTAACAAGGGTTCTGAAGTACTGTGTGCTTGACTTTAAAATAAGAATTTTTTTGTGTAGCATTATTTCATATCTCCTAAAATATGCCCTATCATATTGTGGATTTGGTGTATTACCAGTGCACATGGGATTTTTCACTTTCAAGTGTGATGTCCATAGGAGTTGATTTCTCACTCAAAGTTGTCATTGTCTTGGGCACCAAGGTGGGCAATTTGTCGAGCCCTGCTTTGATCCTGCGAAGGGATTGGTAGGTTCCCCTTTCCACAAATCCAATATGTGTTAATCCCACTTGGCAGAAGTTTGTGATTGTCACCTGTGTTCAAATGGTGTCGCAGATAGGATCATATTTACCCGCTTTCAGGTTTTCAAGCTTTCTGTGGTTAGTATTGGTATTCCAATGTGTGGCGGCAAGGCATACGCGACCAGGCTGGCGAAACTCACAATATTTAGTTGAAAGTAGCCAGGTTAGTAACTCTTTTCTGGAAGCCGGACTATCAATTCTCATCTGGGAGCAACGCTCTCTGACACTTATGTATGTGATTCTTTCATACCATGTTGTTCTGTCCATTTCAGTTTCAGCTTGGTAACATTTCAAGATGAGAAGGAAGCTGTAACTTTGTTTGAGAAGTTTATGCAAGGGACGATCCGCCAGAAGGTTTGTACTTTGATAAGTTTTGTATATGTTATCGTCAAGTGTTGACATAGTTACAGGTAAGTTGTAGGTTAGTGGTGAAACATCCTGATTGGTTGTTTGGTACTGCTCAATGCTTGAAAGTAGTATTTTTAGTTATGTATTGGTCTTATTATGTTTTGCTTAGATTGACTGCATATATGCGATTGCTACGTCAGCTTAGTTATCTAATCAGTATTACAAGGAGGTCAAGTAGACTCCCTCCTGTCAAGTCTTATCCAAGGGTGATTGACTGGGTCATTTGACCTCCCAAAAAAGTAATGGGTCCAGAATTTGTTTTTTTCTCTTCAGTGAAATTCAACCACCGAACAGTTTAAAGACCACCATTTTGACACAACTTTGAAGAAGAAGAAAAAGTCAGCTATTTTTTAACGTTCTACGACCCAAAGGCCGATTACATCCCAGATTAGTATGATAAAAGTTAAAATGCATGCGACTTACATGCACATATACATGTATGTCTGATATGAATACACATGGTAGTTCATGTACATGTATGGATGCGCATTTGTATGCACATCTTTGGCGCGTATGAATATGTCACATACATGTCAAATGTTTTAAGGAATATGCATATTGATTTATGTTAGATGTGCAAAAATACATGGTAAGTCACGGGCAGCGGAGCAGAGGTGCGTGTGGTGGTTTCAGCCCTGTAATAATTTAGTTGAACATGTGTTATCACTTTACCGATCTCATTAGCACCCCACCTTAATAATTTCATATTTTAAAAGCATGTAAATGCATTCTTTTCAATTGTACATTGATATTGGTACATGTTAAGTGCATGATAAATGTAAATGTATTTTTCCCATCTCCTCTGCTAGAGTCTGGAATAGTTTTCCATTACACGTACGATCTGCTGAGACTATTAAGTCTTTCAAGAATTGATTGAAGACGTTTTTGTACCTGAACTCGAACATTTAACTGTTTTGGGTGTGACCGTTATTTATGTAAGATGCAGGCGCTTTACGAGAACACTGATTGATTGATGTTAAGAGTATTCATGTCAACTATGGGTCGTAAAATGTCAAGCGAATACATCCCAAATTCTAATGATTACTTTTTAAGAGGAGTCATGGTAGGGTCTTAGGTGTGGCAGATAAATAGATTAATCGGATGTATCAGATGTACATGGAGACATGTCAGATACGCATGGATACATGTCAGATGCATGGAGACATGTAAGGTGCACATGAATACATGACATATGCACATGGAGACATGTCAGATGAACATGACATACATGGAGATGTCAGATGCACATGGAGACATCAGATGCACATGGAGACATGTTAGATGAACATGGATACATGTCGGATGCACATGGATACATGTCGGATGCACATGGATACACATCAGATGTGCATGGATACATGTCAGATGTGCATGGATACATGTCAGATGTGCATGGATACATGTCAGATGTGCATGGATACATGTCAGATGTACATGGAGACATGTCCAAGGGACATGAAGACATGTCAGATGCACATGGATACATGTCAGATGTGCATGGATACATGTCAGATGTACATGGAGACATGTCAGATGTGCATGGATACATGTCAGATGTACATGGAGACATGGAGACATGTCAGATGTGCATGGATACATGTCAGATGTACATGGATACATGTCAGATGTACATGAATACATGTCAGATGTACATGGATACATGTCAGATGTACATGGAGACATGTCAGATGCACATGAATACATGTCAGATTTGCATGAATACATGTCAGATGTACATGGAGACATGTCAGATGTACATGGAGACATGTCAGATGTACATAGATACATGTCAGATGTACATGGAGACATGTCAGATGTGCATGGATACATGTCAGATGTGCATGGATACATGTCAGATGTACATGGAGACATGTCAGATGCGCATGGATACATGTCAGATGTACATAGATACATGTCAGATGTACATGGAGACATGTCAGATGTGCATGGATACATGTCAGATGTGCATGGATACATGTCAGATGTACATGGAGACATGTCAGATGCACATGGAGACATGTCAGATTTGCATGAATACATGTCAGATGTACATGGAGACATGTCAGATGTACATAGATACATGTCAGATGTACATGGATACATGTCAGATGTGCATGGATACATGTCAGATGTGCATGGATACATGTCAGATGTACATGGAGACATGTCAGATGCGCATGGATACATGTCAGATGCACATGGATACATGTCAGATGCGCATGGAGACATGTCAGATATACATGCACACATGTCCTAGGGACATGGATACATGTCAGATGTACATGGAGACATGTCAGATGTGCATGGAGACATGTCAGATGTACATTGAGACATGTAAGATTTGCATGGAGACATGTCAGATGCGCATGGAGACCTGTCAGATGCACATGGATAAAGGACAGATGTACATAGATACATGTCAGATGCGCATGGAGACATGTTAGATGCGCATGGAGACATGTCAGATGCGCATGGATACATGTCAGATGTGCATGGATAAATGACAGATGTTCATGGATTCTTGTCTGATGTACATGCATACATGTCCGAGGGACATGAAGACATGTCAGATGCACATGGATACATGTCAGATGTACATGAATACATGTCAGATGTGCATGGATACATGTCAGATGTACATGGAGACATGTCAGATGCGCATGGATACATGTCAGATGCACATGGATACATGTCAGATTTGCATGAATACATGTCAGATGCGCATGGAGACCTGTCAGATGCACATGGATAAATGACAGATGTACATAGATACATGTCAGATGCACATGGAGACATGTCATATGCCCATGGATACATGTCAGATGCACATGGAGACATGTCAGATGTGCATGGATAAATGACAGATGTTTATGGATTCTTGTCAGATGTACATGCATACATGTCTGAGGGACATGAAGACATGTCAGATTTGCATGGATACATGTCAGATGCGCATAGAGACCTGTCAGATGCACATGGATAAATGACAGATGTACATAGATACATGTCAGATGCACATGGAGACATGTCAGATGTGCATGGATACATGTCAGATGCACATGGATACATGTCAGATGCACATGGATACATGTCAGATGTGCATGGAGACATGTCAGATGCACATGGATACATGTCAGATGTGCATGGATAAATGACAGATGTTCATGGATTCTTGTCAGATGTACATGCATACATGTCTGAGGGACATGGAGACATGTCAGATGCACATGGAGACATGTCAGATGTGCATGGATACATGTCAGATGTGCATGGATACATGTCAGATGTACATGGAGACATGTCAGATGTACATGGATACATGTCAGATGCACATGGAGACATGTTAGATGTGCATGGATACATGTCAGATGCACATGGATACATGTCAGATGCACATGGATACATGTCAGATGTGCATGGATAAATGACAGATGTTCATGGATTCTTGTCAGATGTACATGCATACATGTCTGAGGGACATGGAGACATGTCAGATGCACATGGAGACATGTCAGATGTGCATGGATACATGTCAGATGTGCATGGATACATGTCAGATGTACATGGAGACATGTCAGATGTACATGGATACATGTCAGATGCACATGGATACATGTCAGATGTACATGGAGACATGTCAGATGTGCATGGATACATGTCTGAGGGACATGGAGACATGTCAGATTTGCATGGATACATGTCAGATGTGCATGGAGGCCTGTCAGATGCACATGGATAAATGACAGATGTACATGGAGACATGTCAGATGCGCATGGATACATGTCAGATGTGCATGGATACATGTCAGATGTGCATGGATAAATGACAGATGTTCATGGATTCTTGTCAGATGTACATGCATACATGTCTGAGGGACATGGAGACATGTCAGATGCACATGGAGACATGTCAGATGCCCATGGAGACATGTCAGATTCACATGGAGGTATGTCAGATGTGTGTGGGTACATGTCAGTTGTATATAGCTGGATTAGTGAGATTTGTGAATAGTAATGTTCTATTTGTGGACATTGACCCTTGTTCTGCAATCTGTGCAGCATTTGAAACATTCAATTCTTTGTTTATCCTACAGCTGAATGATCCATTGTTTGGAGGCCAGGATGTGTACTTGCAATTGGTAAGTATTTGAACTTATTATGATGTTGGTGTGTTCACTGTGGAAAGTTATATTTTGCCCCACATGCAGTACATGCAGACCTGGAAAAGCGGTTTCGGCGGCTACGACCACTTGAAAAAAAATGGAATTCGCAGGAAGACATTTTTTTCTCATAAAACTTGTTATTTGTTTTTTTGATTTCTTGAGAAAAAATGTGATTGGAATATGTGTGGTAAAGTGAGCATCTTAAGACGTATTTACTACAATCATATTATTTCTGTCACAATTTTTCATGGGACGATTTTTGACTTCTTTATTTTAGAACTGTTGGAAATGTTATACTTAAATTGGTTAGGGTAGGGCTAGGCTTTAAAACCACCCTGTGTGTTGTGCAATACATGTTCACACATTGTCATAATATCTTAGTCAAGAAATTTCAACCATGAAATATTTGCTTTGAAAAAGAGATGGTGTTTAGATTTGTAGATAATTAAAAAAGACTATGAGAAAGCTTTAGCAGACTTATCATAGTCAGTTACAGCTTGACTCTCCACTCGGGCGTGTTTGTCTGGATTTCGTATAATGTAAAACTTGTAAAACAGGTTTTTTTAAGGGGCGATTCATAGAGGAAAATATTTGCACTATTTTAGATGTTATTGAGTTCACTGACAAGTATGCCATCCCTGGTTTTCTATTGTTTCTTGATTTTCGTAAAGCATTTGATACGCCCGAATGGTCCTTCATTGACTATACTCTTCAAGCTTTTTTATTTTGGTAATGACGTCAAGCGCTGGTTTCGTGCCTTGTATTCCAATGCTTCAGCATGTGTTTTAAACAATGGGTATGCCTCTGGAGTTTTTAGTATCAATCAAGGTGTAAGACAGGGCTGTCCTTTGAGTCCATATCTTTTTATTATGGGTGCTGAGGTTTTATCTATAAGGTTAAGAAATGATGTTTCGATGGTCTTGTTCTTTGTAATCATGAATTAAAAGTAGCACAGTATGCTGATAACACCACTTTTTTTTATTGAAGATATTTTGATATCAGTTTGAACAATTTCTACATTAGTTGAAAGTGTCTTACTATCAGAGCAGAGCAGTTTTTGAATTTGAAAATGAGCACTTACTTTTTTTTACTTATGGCTGATCAAAGTTTGATCAGTTTTTTAAGGATTAATTCAGGGGTCAAGCAAGTCCATCTTATATGAAAGACTACTTCAAAAGAAACAAAATGGTGAAAAAAGCATTCAAAAATCTTGTTTCATTAAGAGGATGTGTAAGTTTGGTATCATTTCTGTAGAAACGACTGAAATCAAGAGTAGTTGTGATGTCACGGTCTCAAAAGTCTTTTTGTCTTCTATCATATTTTGAACTTTGATTTTGTGGAAAGTACGGTAGCAAAACAGAATTTATAATTTACCCCTGAAGGAACTCCAAGGGATAAATTAAAATAGGAAAAAAGGTAAATATATTTTCTTTAAAATACATTAACAATTGTTAAGAATGTGAGAATAATGGCAACAACCTTGCATAGTACACTTACTACACCAGTCATTTCTTCAAAAATAAGACCGAGCTTTAAACTTGGATATCTCCTTAACGGAATAAGATTTTTGAAAGCTTTCTCTACCATTTTGTTCCTTTTAAAGTCCTCTTTCATATAAGATGGACATGTTTGATCCCTGAACTAATCCTTTAATGAATGCGAAATTAGTGATGTATGACCGGATGGACAGCTCAAAATCTTTATATAATTCTTTTAATTTCCTTCATAAGTCTTGATCACTTGAAACAATGGGAAAGTCTATTACTAGATTTTGATTGGGGACTAAGCAAAGGCTTAAAAAACCTGTGGTCAGAGTTCGTGGCACTACTTCAGTGATTTATAATAGACATTTAAAAAAATCAAAGGATGTGCAAAGAAAATACCAAGGTCCTCTTGTAATCAAGGTTACATCTAGCGAGCCGTGTTTTGCGCGGCAAATTTCACAAAATAAAGGCTAAAGTGATAAGCACGGCTTCATCTGTTCATAGCTGATATGAGAGCTGTGCACGACTAAAAGTAGATTATCACATAAAGTTCTGTAAATGTCGGAAATTAAATTTCTTGTTACATACAATTTGTTATTTCCAGTTTTGAAAATTAAGCCAAAGTGATTATCATGAAACTGGAAAGCTGTCCCGTCATTCACTTGTTGTGACGGCATTCGCTCGCCTGCTCACAATTTCTTTTTGCTGTCGGGAAAACATTTACCAATCAGGTATACGAATAGGAATAAGATGATTCTTATTTTAGTAGGGTGTAAGTACCATTTAAAAAAATATATATATAAAAGATATAATAAGCTAATACGAGTGAAATCTTTTTTAATTGAACTCTACAAAACAAAAGTTACAGTCAATAAATTGATTGCTGTGAAATTGTCAATTTAATGTGAATGACAAGCAAAGAACCTTGATAATTTTGTTTACATGCTAAAATCTTGAGGCGGCGAAGTATGTCAAGCTTCTGGTAACAACATGAATACAAGTAAAAAATAACAAATGTCATTAAACTCCACAGAACCAAGTTTAATAGTTCTTTACTCTCGCAAAACTTGCCTGAAATGTCAACTTGCAGAGCATTAGGTTTATTAATGAAAGTGATTTTTTCATGTATGTTTTTCAGGATTTCATGTATTTTGTTGTACATATTAAACATGTTCTTAAAAGCCAATCCTGACCCCTTAAATTGATCAAACTCCTAGAGTTTCGGGTTCTCGCCCCTGGTTATCCAAGGAGTTGCCCTCTGGAACCCACCCTTGGGGCATCAACAAAATGGTGCACACCTACAAATTCTGAATGCACACCCATTTCTCCAATTTCTAGATGAAACACTGCCTGTAATACATCATTAAATGTATCCCCTAATGTGTAAGGGATTTTGATGTAGTTTTGCTACTATGATGGATTTTGATCTATTTTGAAGCAGTGTACATGTAGCTAACATTGCCTATATGTGCTATACATGTACAGTACCTCCCTTAACCCAGGGGTTTGAAAAATGTGAGTAAAAATTTCATCTTTTTTTTCATATGAATTTTTGACAACTTTCCTTGCATTTTTATTCATTACAAGTGTGGTTTTAATGGAAGCCAATATATTGATCTCTGAGAAAGGAAATCAAAAATATTGGCAAATTAAGCAATTTTTGGCTAAATTTAGTCAACAAATGGGCCAATCTTTGCACGAGTATAATTTCTTGTGAATATTGAAAACAGTTTTGTGTTACACATTTAGATTCTTTATAAAATTCCTTGTCAATGATGCTAATCTACAATTTTTAGCTAGAAGGGAAAGATGAGAAAACACTCAAAATAATTTTAGCCAAAAAAATCAACGGCAGCAGAAAAATCACAGTGCCGTAGTTTCACGAGAGGCTCGAATCTGGAGCTCTCGTGTGCTATTACATGTTGATAACCGCTACACCATGTAGTCATTATTTACTCAAATGTGAAATTTAATTCTAGTTTTGGGTTGAATTAAAGAGGTATGCCTTTATTTTTATATCAAATGAATTGAAATTTTGAGCAGTTTTGCAACGGTTTAACGAAGCATGGGCAATGTACGGTTTTGGTATATGATTTCTTGTGGAAAAAATTAAAATTCATGAAATTATGAAGAAATTTCCCCAGAAAAATAAGATTGCAGATAAGTATAATTAAATTTCGACCAGAAATCAATACTATCATGTCTTAGAACTTGCGTGTTTGATTTTGAAGCAAAATGTGGTCTTGAAGTTTGGTAAGTTTAGAAAAATAAAATTTAAAAATTTGCCAATTTTTTAGAAATTTTTGAGTTTTACATTTTCAAGGTACTTTTTCAAAAAATCTTGAATGTAACTCCTACAAGAAAGCTACATTTTATGAAAGAGTTATTAGAGCTCTTTCAAATGATACCAGGATTATGTTTATATCACGTTTTAAAGTGCATGTCCACGCAGTTGTGACATGACAGTGTGGGCCTCTAAGAGTTAAGTGAGCTTTGATGTATTTTAATGATTATGCAATAAGCATTTCTTTTAATTATTGTTTGATAGATATACATAAGCCAAAAGTTTTTTTGGGGAAAGGGGGTCATGTTTATCTCTGTAATAGTTTGTTTAAAGCGATTTCTTAACATCTCAATCACAGAACAGTGCTACAAGTAGGGCTGTAACGAAACGGGTAAATGAGATATCGATTATTATGTACAAATGATGTGATTATTAAGTGCTAAGGTTTTTAGCATGCAGATCTCATTAAACCTAATAAGGAAAGGAAGGATAAAAGTATTAGATTACTGTTGATATTCAGTTAAAATCTAATTCATTTGAAATGTTGCTCATATTCTGTTTTCACTTGTTTTTAATTTGATAAGATCACAATATTTTGGTTAGAATATTTTTAATATCATGGAAAAAAACAAATCTCACAATAATCGACATATCGGATAGTCCACTAATAAATTGGTGTTTGACATGAAGAAGTCCAAACATATCGTGATAGTCGACTAATAAACTGGTGTTTGACATAAAGAAGTCCAAACATATCGTGATAGTTGACTAATAAACTGGTGTTTGACATAAAGAAGTCCGATTATATCGTGATAGTCGACTAATAAACTGGTGTTTGACATAAAGAAGTCCAAACATATCGTGATAGTCGACTTATAAACTGGTGTTTGACATAAAGAAGTCCAAACATATCGTGGTAGTCGACTTATAAACTGGTGTTTGACATAAAGAAGTCCAAACATATCGTGATAGTCGACTAATAAACTGGTGTTTGACATAAAAGTCAAACATATCGTGATAGTCGACTTAAAACTGGTGTTTGACATAAAGAAGTCCAAACATATCGTGATAGTCGACTAATAAACTGGTGTTTCACACAAAGAAGTCCAAACATATCGTGACAGTCTACTTATAAACTGGTGTTTGACATAAAGAAGTCCAAACATATCGTGATAGTTGACTGATAAACTGGTGTTTGACATAAAGAAGTCCAAACATATCGTGATAGTCGACTGATAAACTGGTGTTTGACATAAAGAAGTCCAAACATATCGTGACAGTTGACTGATAAACTGGTGTTTGACATAAAGAAGTCCAAACATATCGTGATAGTCGACTAATAAACTGGTGTTTGACATAAAGAAGTCCAAACATATCGTGATAGTCGACTTATAAACTGGTGTTTGACATAAAGAAGTCCAAACATATCGTGATAGTTGACTGATAAACTGGTGTTTGACATAAAGAAGTCCAAACATATCGTGATAGTCGACTAATAAACTGGTGTTTCACACAAAGAAGTCCAAACATATCGTGATAGTCGACTAATAAACTGGTGCTTGACATAAAGAAGTCCAAACATATCGTGATAGTTGACTTATAAACTGGTGTTTGACATAAAGAAGTCCAAACATTGTGACAGTTGACTAATAAACTGGTGTTTCACACAAAAAAGTCCAAACATATCGTGATAGTCTACTAATAAACTGGTGTTTCACACAAAGAAGTCCAAACATATCGTGACAGTCTACTAATAAACTGGTGTTTCACAGAAAGAAGTTCAAACATATCGTGACAGTTGACTAATAAACTGGTGTTTCACACAAAGAAGTCCAAACATATCGTGACAGTCTACTAATAAACTGGTGTTTCACACAAAGAAGTCCAAACATATCGTGACAGTCTACTAATAAACTGGTGTTTCACACAAAGAAGTCCAAACATATCGTGACAGTCTACTAATAAACTGGTGTTTCACAGAAAGAAGTTCAAACATATCGTGACAGTTGACTAATAAACTGGTGTTTCACACAAAGAAGTCCAAACATATCGTGATGGTGTTTCACAGAAAGAAGTTCAAACATATCGTGACAGTTGACTAATAAACTGGTGTTTCACACAAAGAAGTCCAAACATTGTGACAGTTGACTAATAAACTGGTGTTTGACATAAAGAAGTCCAAACATTGTGATAGTCTACTAATAAATTGGTGTTTCACACAAAGAAGTTCAAACATATCGTGACAGTTGACTAATAAACTGGTGTTTCACACAAAGAAGTCCAAACATATCATGACAGTCTACTAATAAACTGGTGTTTCACACAAAGAAGTCCAAACATATCGTGACAGTTGACTAATAAACTGGTGTTTCACACAAAGAAGTCCAAACATATCGTGACAGTTGACTAATAAACTGGTGTTTCACACAAAGAAGTTCAAACATATCGTGACAGTTGACTAATAAATTGGTGTTTCACACAAAGAAGTTCAAACATATCGTGACAGTTGACTAATAAACTGGTGTTTCACACAAAGAAGTCCAAACATATCATGACAGTCTACTAATAAACTGGTGTTTCACACAAAGAAGTCCAAACATATCGTGACAGTTGACTAATAAACTGGTGTTTCACACAAAGAAGTCCAAACATATCGTGACAGTTGACTAATAAACTGGTGTTTCACACAAAGAAGTTCAAACATATCGTGACAGTTGACTAATAAACTGGTGTTTCACACAAAGAAGTCCAAACATTGTGACAGTTGACTAATAAACTGGTGTTTGACATAAAGAAGTCCAAACATTGTGATAGTCTACTAATAAATTGGTGTTTCACACAAAGAAGTTCAAACATATCGTGACAGTTGACTAATAAACTGGTGTTTCACACAAAGAAGTCCAAACATATCATGACAGTCTACTACTAAACTGGTGTTTCACACAAAGAAGTCCAAACCATTTTTGAAGTGTGTGTAGGTAGGACAAAGCCTCAATATTTTTGTTGATTTTGCTTTTAAGGTTAACAACTTTTGAGTTGGTCCTCCGAGTTAGTCCTCTTACATTGACAAGTCTTTCATCTTTCTCTTTTTCCAGATTCATTTAGTTCATCCTCAAATCAGTCCTATTGAAGTAAGGATAGATGAACCTCAACCAAGTGGAAATTTTTTGAACTTGTATCATGAGGCTTTGAAGGACTGTGTCGTGCAGAAGAGATTGGTGCCATGTCCGACAAATTCCACCATGCAGCTTTTCGTAGAGTTTACCAAGTCTGATAAACTCATTGAGTTTTTGGGGGCTACTGTGGATGGTATTGCGTTGCAAGCTAAAACAAGAATCTTGAAGTTGAGAAGAATTCTTAACCAAAAGGTAACTAAAATTATGTTACAAATTTCCTAGTTGCTAAGGGTGTTTCTATATAACTGTATTTCTCTTTCTTCCCGACCCTCTCCGAACCCCTGCCCCCTCTTTGTTTGTTCAGTTAGTAGATTTCTGACATAAGCCA
>JAIGNY010002757.1:0-11899 GCA_020152595.1 Chiridota heheva
TTTGCTGTCTTTCACAATAGTTAACATTTTAGTAGATACCTTATTACGCGACTTTACACTTTTAGTGACCTCGAGGTCAGTCTGGTAACATTCGTTGGCACTGCCTAGTAATGCATAGGCCTGGACGTGTCAGCCTTCGATCGCACTGCACAGTAATGCATAGGGCCTGGACGTGTCAGCCTTCGAAATCATCAATAACTCTGTTAATGTCTCACCTGAAAACACGAAAAACATATTTTGTGGTAGAGTGATCTGGTGATTTTATGCAAAGCCTTCTGGTTATTAATGGAAAAAAAAAGATCCATATCCACGGTGGGAAATACAGCTTTGTGAGCTCAAACGGCGAATCTCGCACGAATTCTTCCACTATATCAGGCTCTTTCATGAATATAAAATTATACTGCCAAGTTTGTGTTTCCACACTGACAAAGAAAATCACAGAAAATCCCCAAATCTATTTAGTAGAACTAAATATTCCTTGTTTTCATTTTACTTCAATTTTTGAAACTTTTTTTTTCTTCGGATGAACAAAATCTTGTTAAATCATTTTATGCGAGTGGGCCAGATACATGTAAGCAATCTTAACATGAACGACTTTGACTCTTGACTTTTTCACGGACAACAATAACGTCTACGACAAAAATGTATCTAAAGTGCGTGGGAAATCCTTCCGTACTCCAAGCAAAGAAAAATCGCAACATGTAATTAGCTAAATCACACATAAGGGACACAAATCTGGTAGAAAACCATCTCATCTGCATGTTTTTTGTGTAAGGTATCACGTGATCAGAACTTCTCTACCGAATTGAACTTGAGGTTACTGAAGGTGTCAAGTCGCGTGTTGTAAGTTTTAATTAGATCCTTAAAGTAAAGTAATGTTAATGCAATAGTGGGCCGCCATATAATAATGCATGTGCACCACACATACATGTATATACATTTACATTGTGCAAGCGAACTTTAATTAGTTGTAGAAAATTTCCTATGCGTTGTAAATAACATTTTTTAAATAGGCAATAAAGCTCTACCAATAGCCAAGGCTTGGGGAAAAAATGTCCATCTTAATTTAAAAAATGTTGAGATTAATGGTTAGTTAAAGGGTTCCATAAATCGATTCAGAAGTGAACGCCGCCCTGCTGATAACGTAACTTGCGGTTTTCAATAACCCATGGAGGCACCTATTTTCGGTCCGGCGGATGACGTTAACTATTAAATATATATTTATATAGGACGATACCTTTCTTAAGTTACTTTCTTGGTTTGGAGAATTCTACACTTTATTCTTACCGTATTTAACGTAATAAGTGCCGGGGCGTTTATGAAAATAATATTGCATCACTTTTTAGGCGCAAAGTTACTTCCTAATAAGAAGCCATGCTCGGAAGTCACGTGCAGTGCGAATACGGTGAAACAAAAGGAAAGATATCCATATTCATAAGTAATTGCCACAAATTTCTTCTCCCCGTGTTAAAGGAACACTAGACCGAAAAGTAGGGGTCCCCCAAAAATGTAATACTTAACTAGCACGCAACGGTATACCAATTTTCTGGGTAATAGGAATATTCAAATGACCTATGGCCTCTCGTCGCCTGTGGTCTATGGAAACATGTAAATTCATCGATCTGTTGTGAATAATATATCTCTGAAATTCGGAAAAAACAAGCGCCCTTACTTTTCGATCTAGTGCTTCTTTAATAGGGATACACAAAGAGTACACAAAGGTATATAACATGTACATATAAACAACATTAATTATTTATTGATGTTGGGATATGTTACCAGTCAAAAAGTGTTGGTTGGGCGCCTATTAGATCAGGGGAGCTTATTACGTCAAATACAGTATCTAATAAGTTGGTCTTAAATATGTGTCACCTTGTGATTCTTTTCATTTATATCTTGATTCTAAGAAAATCGAAATTAATCTGTTAGATTCGTTAAATTCAATTAACTACAATAAAAGTTCTAAATTAGGGACCAGAAAATGTTGTTAAACTCTTAGATAATCATACATTGCATCAAGTAAACAATAAAAACTGGATTGTTTACTCGAATTTCTGTTTCAAAACAAAGGCAGCTGCAAAGAACAATATCGTTTAAGGATAAAATAAAGTCTTTGTGGTTTTTCATTATAAAAATGTTAGTTGTCAGGATCACTCAGGTTCTTAAAGTGAAGGATTTTTAATGAAATAAAAGCCGTCATGTATCCATCCATAATGCCCTACGCGCTCTATGTACTTTTACTGTGCCACCAAACTTCAAATGGATGTAGAAAATTGTATACGCATTGGCCATAACATTTTTACCTATTCAATCAAATTCTACAAAAAGCCATTGTTTGAAGAAAAAAATTCCATATTAGTTTAGACAATATGAAGATTAATGGCTAGATTTGTGAGTGGAAAAGTCTTTAGTTTGGAGATTTTTACACCTGATAGATCCTTTTGTAAATGGATGTTAAA
This sequence comes from Chiridota heheva, assembly GCA_020152595.1. Classification (NCBI taxonomy): domain Eukaryota; kingdom Metazoa; phylum Echinodermata; class Holothuroidea; order Apodida; family Chiridotidae; genus Chiridota; species Chiridota heheva. The sequence goes on from JAIGNY010002757.1 coordinate 2,460, forward strand.
TATGTTTTACCTTGTGATATTTTATTTATGGCTTAATTCTTCCTGTTGGAGCATGGGCTACAGACAAATTCTTTGCATTAATTTGGTCCTGTCTTAAGCAAGTTTGTCCAGCTGATACCATGCAGCCATATGGAAGCTACAGATGTCACGTCTTACCCTGTGATTGTGTGTGTAAATAAGTATCCTTTATCAAAGGTAATGGCTCTACTTTGAGAACAAAGCCTTTTGTTAACCTCTTAGATTACCCTTTGTTCTGTAAACTCTAAAAGCAAGGAATTCTTAGTTGTCTTTAACATCAAGGCATTTCCTGGACTGAGGTCAACCTAATGTCAGATCAACCACTATCAGACTATAATCAATGCGTGTTTCAACAGTCTGTTATGCTTCTAAATCGGGAAATTTCATGCCCGATCCCCTTTACGGGCTGATGGAGATGCTGTATAAAAGATTACCATAATGCATAGCATGAACTATTTTGATTCCTAATCACTGAAATTAATTGAAATTTCGAAGTGGGGTTTTACCTGACTAAAAGATGCAGTTAAGAAACTAACTAAGAATTCTAAAATATCTATTCAGTCAATTTATGAAATATGTTATACTTGTAAAAATCTTCTCCATCGTATATCAAATCTCCACAAGCACATGTAATTTATTTGGCAGTGGTGTGCTTGCAATTAACAGATAACTTTAATTGGCAGAAACGTTTGTCATTTCCATAACACAACGCAATACTTATATGCGCACTGATTCCTAGTAGACTTCCTTTTGCAGTAGTCTGCTTGCAATTAACAGATAACTTACATTGGCGGAAATGTTTGTCATTTCCATAACCCAACGCAATAGTTATATGCCCACTGATTCCAAGAACTAGGGACTTCCTTTGGCATTGGTCTGCTTGCAATTAAACAATAACTTAAATTGGCGGAAATGTCTGTCATTTCCATTACACAACGCAGTAGTTATATGCGCACGAATTCCTAGAACTAGGGACTTCCTTTGGCAGGTGGTCTGCTTGCAATTAAACAATAGCTTAAATTGGCGGAAATCTTTGTCATATCCATTACACAACGCAATTTGCGTACTCATTCCTAAAAGACTTCCTTTGGCAGTGGTCTGCTTGCATTTAACACGTAGCTTACATTGGCGGAAATGTTTGTCATTTCCATTACACAACGCAATACTTATTAGCGCACGAATTCCTAGAATGCTTCCTTTGGCAGTGGTCTGCTTGCAATTCACACATAAGTTAAATTGGTAGATTTGTTTGTCATTTCCAATACACAACGCAATAATTATATGCGCACTCATTTCTAGAAGACTTCCTTTGGCAGTGGTCTGCTTGCAATTGTAAGCAAATTCACACGTAGCTTAAATTGGCGGAAATGTTGATCATTTCCACTACACAACGCAATAATTATATGCGCACTGATTCCTAGAAATAGTGACTTACTTTGGCAGTGGTCTGCTTTCAATTAACAGATAACTTAAATTGGCGGAAATGTTTGTCATTTCCATTACACAACGAAATAGTTATATGTGCCTTGATTCCAAGAACTAGTGTCATCCTTTGGCAGTGGTCTGCTTGCAATTAACAGATAACTTAAATTGACGAATTGTGTGTAATTTTCTGTACACACCATAGCAAATTAAAATGCAAGCATTGCGTAAGCATCATGCAAGCAAAATGTAAGCATTGCATTGCATTATGCAAGGAAAATGTAAACATTATGTAAGCATGGGCGTAAGCATCATGCAAGAAAAAAATCAATTGAAAATGCTTACAAAATGCTCTCATTGGATAATTTAAAATACTACAGCTCTGAAAGTAAATGTGTTGACCTACAAATTGTGTTCATGCATGCTTTTCTTATGCTTCCAGTTTAATTATTTGCTTGCGCTTTCCAGTGCGATGCTTACGCTTTGCTTGCAGCTTTCAGGTGGAATGCTCACACATTTCGAGCACAATGCTTACGCATTTCCAGCGCAATATTTACGTTTTGCTTGCGTCTTTCCATCACAATGCTTACCCTTTGCTTGTGCTTTTCCGGCGTAATGCATACGATTTACTTGCATGTTTTTATCACAATGCTTACGCGTTATTGGCGTCTTTCTATCACAATGCTTACTCTTTGCTCACGTTTTTCCATTGCAGCACGTTTTTGTAGCCAGCGCGATGTTTACGTTTTGCTTGCTTCTTTCCATTCAAATGCTTACACTTTGCTTGCATCTTTACATCACAATGATTACGCTTTGCTTGTGCCTTTCCAGCGTAATGCTTACGCTTTGCTTGCAACTTTCCAGCGCAATGCTTACGCTTTGCTTGTGTATTTCCAGCATTATGCTTACGCCTTTCCAGAAATGCTTACACCTGTCCAGCGCAATTAATGTTTACGCTTTGCTTGCGTCTTTCCAGCGTAATGCTTACGCTTTGCTTCTGACTTTCCAGCGCAATGCTCACGCTTTCTTTACAAATTTCCAAAACAATTTTTACGCTTTGCCTGCATCTTTCCAACGTAATGCTTTACGCTTTGCTTGTGCCTTTCCAGCACAATGCTTACGCTTTGCTTGCAACTTTCTAGCGCGATGCTTTCGTTTTGCTTCCGTCTTTCCATCAAAATGCTTACGCATTGCTTGTATATTTCCATCACAATGCTTACGCTTTGCTTGCAAAGTTCCAGCACAATGTTTACGTTTGCTTGCAACTTTCCAGCGGAATGCTTACGTTTTTCTTTCGTCTTCCTATCCATCAAAATGCTTACGATTTGTTTGCGCCTTCCCAGCGCAATGCTTTTGCTTTGCTTGCAAGTTTCCACCACAATGCTTACGCTTTGCCTGCAACTTTTTACAGTGCTTACGCTTTTTGCTTGTATTTTTCCAGCGCAATGCTTACGATTTGTGTGTATATGTATGTAGATGTGTATGTATGTATGTATGTATGTATGTATGTATGTATGTATGTATGTATGTATGTATGTATGTATGTATGTATGTGTGTGTGTGTTACGCCTAGCTTGTAAAAACGATATTTCAAGAACGGTACATTGGATTCATGCCATATGTGACACACAAATAGTATATCGTCGGAAGATGTGCCCTATACCTTTTAGTGATGATGTTATGCATATTAATGAGTGGGAAGGCTTTGATGTACACATTTTTTGAAATGCTCATAATTCAACAACAGTTTGTCCGTTTTTCATATTTGGTAAAACACTTGTTAACTAGTGTCCACGTGCCCATGGTATAAAAATGTTGAATTTTATTGATATGCGTAGTGGGCGGGGCTAAGTGTGGTTTTGCAAAATAGAGCTTGTAAACACGAAATCTCTAGAACAACACATTGGATTTATGTCATAAGTGTAACATAGGTAGGCCATAATCTGCAGATGTGCCCTATTGTATTTGGTGATGTTGTCACGCATATTAATGAGTGGGCGGGACCTAATTTAAAAACCTTGAACTGCTCATTTTTCAACAACCACTTGTCCGTTTTGTTTCACATTTTGCACAATTATGCATAATGTGTATGTATTCATGGTTTTAAAACGTTGCAATTCATCGAAATGCGTAGTGGGCGGAACTTAATATGATTTTGCTGAAAAGAGCTTGTAAATACGGTATCTCAAGAATGATAAGTTGCATTCATGTCATATGCGGTACACAGATAGCCCATTGTCTGTAGATGTGCCCTGTCTTAAAATCAACCAACAACGAAAGAATTTATTAAAATCACTAAGAATTTTCGTTTTCTGGTTTATGTAAAAGGGGCCTAGCTCTTTCAATTATTCTACAATCTGATTATTGAATATAAAAGGAATTGAATTGAATTGAATTGCCTTACATGCATTCTTTGAAACGGTTTGATTTAAAATTCCTGATGCTTTCGATCAATTAGGCCCAAAAAAGAAGAAAGACATGGACAGGTAGCAACAATATCAGCTAGAGTGGTTGAAAATAAAAATGATAAGAACAGCAAAGAGTGTTATCAAGATTGGTTAAGAATTGACCATTTGACATTATTTGAAACTTTTATACTTAATTAGAATAAATTGCCAACTATTTTGTGACCTCAGAACAGGACTACTAGAAAATGTATTGTTAATTTATTATTTTTCGATCCTTCCACCATAGAATATATACTACAAAGAGACAAATGGCAATAAATTTTTACTTATTAAGCGAATTGGACGGTCTTCAAAATAGTTCATTTTCCTTCAGTTTTTTGCGTCCCTTCAAGATAACATTCTTCGTAGTATTTGCTCTATAAGGGCGAGGAGGGGAAGGGGAAGGGGGTGGATTTTGGTGGATATTATATATATATATATATATATATATATATATATATATATATATATATATATATATATATATATATATATATATATATATATATATATATATATATATATATATATATATATATATATATATATATATATATATATATATATATATATATATATATATATATATATATATATATATATATATATATATATATATATATATATATATATATATATATATATATATATATATATATATATATATATATATATATATATATATATATATATATATATATATATATATATATATATATATATATATATATATATATATATATATATATATATATATATATATATATATATATATATATATATATATATATATATATATATATATATATATATATATATATATATATATATATATATATATATATATATATATATATATATATATATATATATATATATATATATATATATATATATATATATATATATATATATATATATATATATATATATATATATATATATATATATATATATATATATATATATATATATATATATGTATATATATATGTATATGTATATACATATATAAATATTTATTTTTATAAATATAAACAAGTTTTAAATTATTGGTCCTGTTTCAACCTAGCTCTGCTACCATTTTGTTCCCAAGGTGAACAAAAATAATTAATTCCGAACTCTTCGGTTCCTTTATATCAACTGATCTATTTACACATTCTTTATTTCAAATAAGGCATTTCCCGCCAACAGCTTATGCAAAATACAAATTCATGACAATGCATAATGTGGAAATACAATGTTTTATTGTTTACGTTTGTTACATGGTTAGCGGCGGCAAAAGGAACAAAATATTGGGTGCCAATCGAACAGGAGTAAATCCATTAAAACAATTGTCCGTTAAAGTAACACCAAAGTGTGTGGTCGATAGACCCGCTTAAGAGCCCCTTGTGGGATCCAGGGCCGAATCTGTACTGACTGCTCTTTATAAGAGATTGATTATAGTGCTTGTATACTTTAATTAGTATACATTTGAAGTGTAGCTACTATTTAAAAAGGAGAATAATTCTGAAAGATTTGGATGAATTTTGAAGAACGTACCTATTTCAGGAATTCAGTGAGTACATGCACATCTACTAATTGATTTAAGTCGATACTGCCTGGATACAATCATCAGATCGTAGAATAATCAAAATGACAGACGGAGATAAAGGAAAAGACGAAGTTAAGTTTGAGCAGCTGAAGAAGGAACGGAAGGTTGAAAGAGGGAAAATGACGAGAACCTTAAATATTTTAAAAGCACAGTATGCAAAGGAGAGCATGGAGATAGATGTTGAAGTGATTGATAAATTATTAGAAAGAGCAAAAGTTGTATCAAATAAATTGGAAGAAATTCATGAGGAATATGGATTACTTGAAAGTAATGATAACGAATTTGCGGCAGCAGAAAGATATATGGAAGATTGTGAACAAAACTACTTTGAAGTATGTGGAAAGACGAAGAAGATTATCAGCTCGGCGAAGTCAGAACAGCTCTGAAAAGTGAGTTATCAAAAAGGTGTAGGCAAAATAGTGCACGAGAATAGAACAAATGACAGTTCAAAAACAGAAACTATGACCTAAAATGAAGATGAAGATAATTCTTCTGAAACAAGAACTGATAGTGGTTCAGAGAAGAAAAGTAAAGAACAGAATGAAACATTTCACAATTCTGATGAAGCTAATTTGATGTCATTTAAGTTGGCATTTGAATTTCCGAAAGCAGAAATTAAAGAATTTTATGGCAATTCGTTAGATTATTGGGAGTTTATGACTAACTTTAAGATAAATGTTGCTTCAAAATTAAGTAACAATAGCACTAGATTGCAGTACTTGTTACAACTATGTAAAGGTAAAGCAAACACGTGTATCAGGAGTTGTGGTTTGTTAGGTGAGGAAGGTTATGAAAGGGCCATGGAAATTTTAAGGAAACAATTTGGCCAACCCCATCTCATATTAGATGCATTAATGTCAAACCTATTGAAACGTAAGCAACTGTATCCAGGAGATTCAGAGGGGTTGTGGTCATTAGTGGGATCCATGAAGGAATGTCAGATAACCTTATCAAACATGGGCTATGCGCATGATTTAGATAGTACGTCTAACTTACTCAAAGTTCAGAGATTATTGCCAAATTATATGCAAGCAAAATGGGTGAATAAAGCTCACGAAATATTGGATTCTAGAAAACCAACATTTCTGGATATGCTTCGTTTTATCGAGAAACAAGCAGAAGTAAATAGTACTATGTTTGGCAGAGAAATAAGGAAACCAAAGTCGAGAGAATTTAAGTCTGAAGTTAGGTCAAACACGTATCTTGTTAGGGGCCAAGTTGGAGAAAGGAGACAAGAAAGAGCTCCTAACAAATGTGTTTGCTGTGGGAATATTTACAGATTATGGGAATGTCAAAGATTCAAAGCCTTAGGTGTTGAAGAAAGATGGCAATTGGCAAAAAGAGAAAGCTTATGCCTCAAATGTTTGGGTAGTCATCTTGCTAAGAATTGCACTAGGCAAATGAAATGCAATATACAAGGTTGTATCAGTGATCATAACAGATGGTTGCATAAAACAAATGGAAGACATAATGAGAGCGGTAGAAATGAGGGCATTTCTATTGAAGGGGAGCGTTCAAATTGGTTTAATGATGATGGTATAGGACCTAGACACATGAATAGTGCTAGCCGTACATACATGGCTCAGGTACAAGACCTTGCCCTTCGAACAATCCCAGTGATAGTTAGCAATGGTATCAAGAACATAGAGGTTAATGCCTTATTAGATGATAACAGTTCTCAAACATATATCAATGCCGATTTATGTGGGAAACTTGGATTGTCAGGGGAAACTAAAGAAGTTGTAATTAGCACCCTTAATGGAAAGGAAGAAAGGTTCACTACTCAACCAGTCACATTATTTGTTTCTCCAATTGATAATACTATTAAGCATCAAATAAGTGCCCTAACCACTAAGAACGTTACAGGGAGTTTGAAAACTTCTCCGTGGAATAGGGTGAGCAAAGATTGGGATCATCTTAGAGATATTAACTTTCCAGTAGTAAGAAGTAAAAAACATGAAATTGATATACTGATTGGTATAGACAATCTTGAATTACATACTTCTATCGAAGAGAGACACGGGAGGCTTGGTGAACCAGTTGCCAGGTTAACTCCTCTTGGGTGGACATGTGTCGGTAAATTAAGTAAAAGCGGAAGAGCCATATCAGGTGGAACAGTATTACACGCTAAGACGTTTAAATGCAACGAAATGACAAGGGACAACACCGATCAAATTATGAGAACATTTTGGGAAATAGATACAGTTGGTATTAACACCGAGCATACATGCTATAATGCAGAGAACAAGAAAGCAAATGAATTAGTAACAAACTCAATGCTCAAAGTCAATAGCAGATACTCGGTAGAAATACCGTGGAATGACAACAAATCATATCTACCCAAATCTAATTATGGTTCCGCTTTAAAACGACTAGCTAATGTTGGAAAGAAATTGACAAAGAATGAAGAACTTGGAAAGGCTTACAAACAAGTTATAGATACACAAGTGAAAAGGGGTATATAAGAAAACTTGACTCAAACGTAGAAAATCCAGATAGGCAATGGTATTTACCACATTTTCCAGTAGTCAAGCTAGGTAGAGAGACAACAAGAGTACGAATTGTTTATGACGCCGCCGCAAAACATGAAGGTTTCTGTCTAATGATACAATATATACTAGACCTAAGTTGCAAACAAACCTATTTGATATTCTGATGAGGTTTAGGAAACATAAGATAGCCCTAGTCTGTGACATCTCTGAGATGTATCTTCAAATTGAGGTCAATGCAAAAGATAGACCAATGTTACGTTTTCTTTGGCGCGATTTAAACCCTGATAACGACCCAGAGGTGTATGAATTCTGTAGGGTAGTGTTTGGTGTGAATGCTTCTCCATTCATAGCTCAAAAGGTGTCACAACACAATGCTGATATCCATAAGGAAGAGTTGCCATTAGCGGCAGAGACCATTCTTAAGTCCACCTACATAGATGATAGCATGGATTCTGTAAAGGACGAGAAAGAAGGAATAGAGTTGTACCATCAACTTACAGAGTTATGTGGTAGAGCAGGAATGAAAGCTAGAAAATGGCTATCAAATTCTAAGGAGGTTTTAGGAGCCATTCCACAGGAGCATAGGGCCAAAGAGTTCCAACTAAATGAGAGTCAGTTGCCTTCAGTTAAGACTTTAGGCTTAATTTGGAATGCTGATCAAGACAAATTTAATTTCAAAGCTTCCAGTCAATCAGACAGAAGTATTACAAAACGTACAGTGTTGAGTAAAATTGCATCTGTATTTGATCCGTTAGGATTTATAAGTCCAATTATTGTAAGGGCCAAGATACTTATGCAGGAAATATGGGAAAGCGGGCTGGATTGGGATGAGCCTTTGGTAGGTGATCTTAGAAACAATGTAACGTCTTGGATAAAAGACTTAGATAGGTTGAGTGACGTAGGTGTATATAGATGTTTATGTCCTCATGGAGAAGGGGAAGTTGAGTTACATACTTTTGTTGATGCTTCAAGTGATGCATATGGAGCAGTTTTGTATATAAAACGTGAAATCGATGGGAAAGTTAATGTTCGATTTGTAGCTTCAAAGACTAAGGTAGCACCCCTAAAATCCACTAGCATACCCAGGTTAGTGCTTTTAGGTGCTATGCTAGGACTTAAACTAACAATCTCGGTATGTAAAATATTGGGTTTTGATATCAAGCAGGTGTATTTCTGGAGTGACAGTATGAATGTCCTCTGGTGGATACGTGGTCACAGTAGGCATTTCAAACCCTTTGTGGCACACAGTGTTGGTGAAATTCAGGATAATACCAATCCAAGCCAGTGAAGACATGTCCCTGGCAAATTAAACCCAGCTGATGTAGCTTCCAGGGGTTGCACAGTGGATGAAATCATTCAGAATGAAGTGTGGTGGAGTGGGCCTGACTTTCTAAAGGGACCAAAAGAGAAGTGGCCAGAGACTAAGATCATGGAGGTGAAGACCTCAACAGAACAGAAAAATCTGTT
>JAIGNY010002758.1:0-27089 GCA_020152595.1 Chiridota heheva
ATTATTATTATTATTATTATTATTATTATTATTATTATTATTATTATTATTATTATTATTATTATTATTATTATTATTATTATTATTATTATTATTATTATTATTATTATTATTATTATTATTATCATCATATTATTATTATTATTATTATTATTATTATTATTATTATTATTATTATTATTATTATTATTATTATTATTATTATTATTATTATTATTATTATTATTATTATTATTATTGTTATTATTATTATTATTATTATTATTATCATTATTATTATTATTATTATTATTATCATTATTATTATTATTATCATTATTATTATTGTTTGTCTTGAATATTGTGCAGAAACAAATAAATGAAACGAAAAGAAAAAACATTGTCCACAAAATTTGTCCAACCATACATATCTGACCTGGCTAAACCTGTTCCACAAAATGTTATTGTTAGTAACAAAATTAATATGAACACAACACTTTATTCATTTTACCTTAGTATAATCTGACTGCAAACTCACTACTTTAAGGGATATATATATATATATATATATATATATATATATATATATATATATATATATATATATATATATATATATATATATATATATATATATATATATATATATATATATATATATATATATATATTTATATATATGTATATATATATATATATATATATATATATATATATTTATATATATATATATATATATATATATATATATATATATATATATATATATATATATATATATATATATATATATATATATATATATATATATATATATATATATATATATATATATATATATATATATATATATATATATATATATATATATATATATATATATATATATATATATATATATATATATATATATATATATATATATATATATATATATATATATATATATAGGTATTTTGATTTATGCTAATGAATACCGAACTCCCAATACCTCATCCATAAGGTCCATTGTTTTCAATACACTATACCAAGGTGTACAATGCTCTTCACATATATGGTCATTTGTGTAAGCAAAATCACCACACCCACTTTAATTCAAGAGATACTGTACCACAGATAACAATATTTCCATTTTTATGCAAATAAGCTAAATAGTATGAACACACATCCCCAATTATGCTCAACTGAACAGCATCAATGCCCTCTAACGCTATTCCAAGCTACATGGATGTACACTATTCATAACTCAAGTTATGATCTCATTAAATATTTTGTACAAGTCTATTGTTATGTAAATAACCTAATTAATACACACACTACACCTCACCACTAACTGTGGACAATGCTCTTCACATAAATGATCATTTGTGTAAACAAATTCACCACCCATTTTAATTCAAGAGATATCATAGATACACATATTTTCATTGTTATGCAAATAAACTGATTAATATGCACTCACACCCATCAATCATGCTCATCTGAACAGTACAAATGTCCTCTACCCCTGTGCCAAGTAACATGAATGTACACCATTCATAATTAAAGTTATGAGCTCATATTAAATTTAAGATCATCTATATGTCTCCACTGATCCTGCTTCATTGGCGAGACAAAAAGAGATGTAACAAAAAAAAAATCGTACCGGTTTGAACCACTATGAACAATACGCCTTCATCTTCAAGTAACTCGAGCAAATAATCGACGGATTCTTTAAGGTCACCCATATAGTATAGTGATTGAACAGCGCTAATGAAATGAAATCTGCCAATATCCTGTTGTTTCTGTTCTAGTCTGTAATCCTGAAAGGTTTTCTGAAACCAAGCTGTAGAAACCGACGTCACCAAAAGATCATCACGTGCGAGTTGTTGCTTGTACTTCTCAATTGCATCATATGATGGCTCAACAACTGTGTTTTCGATCCGTCCAAAAGCTTTAAGGAGTCGTCTGAAATTCATGCAATCCAGCTCACCTATGTTCAATACAATGAAGGTTTGAAAGGATTATTTCAGATAATAGTACTACGGCATACATTATATCAGTCAATCAATCAATCAATCAATCAATCAGCGTTGTTGTAAAGCGCCGGTATTAGCCATTAAATGACGCTCATGACGCTTTGCATAAAACAGCAAAATTAATTCAATGTTATTAAAAGATTCGGGTACAAAAATTGTCTGCAATCGATTCTTGAAAGAATTAATAACCTCAGCAGATCATACTTGTAATAAGATAATGAAAAACTATTCCAGACTCCAGCAGACGTGGCAGAGGAGATGGGAATACAACGGTCTCTGCAGCGAGTATTTGACAAACTCTCTCTATGCACGATATATCTTGACACTTTGATGTTCTTAACTTTAAACTTTCTTTTGAAGGGTATTTTGATATTATGACAACAACATTAATGATGATGATAATGAAAATAGCAAATACAACTGACAACGATGACACAGCTGCTGATCACGGCGATTGATTAAAATCGCAATAATGACGGTCATGGTGGCGACGAACAGGCCGACAATGAAGATTAATAATACGTTCATTATTATTGACACAAGTTTCTTTCGGCACCCCTTCACAGTCATATACCACACGTTTGGCAGTTTAAAGCGGTTGCACAAATTGAGCTAGGTGTCATGAACATCAAACATATTTGTATTTTAAATATAAACCCAATCTCCCTTACCTCAAAATTCGTATTAATTTTGTATTTTTTTTTTTAGATTCCTAAAACATATGTATGCGGTTGTAATGATAGGTTTAAGATTACTATCTTTAAGTTGCAATTAAACTTGTTGTAGAACGTTTTTCGGAAGAAATGGGAGAAATTTGTGAAGAGTTATCTAGATAATTCTAAAGTAAAGCACCGGCATAACGAATATGATGATGAGATAGTGTGAGTCTACAACAGAGTGCATTGAGATTGTTCTTATTTCTTGTACTTCCAGAATGAATGCTTTGCTGTAAAGAAATCGCTGAAACATTTTGGAAGAGTTTTATTGTTATGTTTTAATACGAAAGTGGCCATCTGAAATTTGTTTATGTCAAAGATGTTAATTAATTTAATTTTAAGGTGGTTATACACAGTAAAATGCAAAAAATATTAAATTTGATTATTTTCTTAAATTGCATTTTTGTTAACACTTACATTCATGTATTTTAATAATCCTTTAATACTGTGAAATATTTAGGTTCATTTGGTATTGAAAAAAGCATTAGAAAAAAATACTTCTCATAATATTCTTAAAAAACGTTGCACCGTTACCATGGTAACCAGACAGAAAGAAAAAATGCTACAAATGTCATTTCTAGATGATCATTTTCCTCCAAACTACTCCACCCACAAAGAACATGTACGTATTAGAATTACATTGCATCTATTGTGATGTACCTTTCAACATAATCTAACTAAAGAAAGCTAACTTCAAAGAGGTCCAAGACTTCCTTAATTTAAAATTCAGGTTAATTAGGAGGAAAAAGATGAGAATAATATGGCAGTGGCGTGTCTAAGGAGGGGGGAATGGGGGGGGGGGAGGCTATTGCTGTAACAGAAATATCAAATGAAGCATACAGCTGTACAGAAAACAGATGTTGGCAATGTTTTAATCGTATCGACTGAATTATTGCTAATTTTGGACCAAATATCCTTAATTTTGGACCAAAAATCTTTCATATTGGATCAAAAATCTTCAAATTTGGACCTGAATCTACAACATAAAAACCAAAAGCCTTCAGATAGAGAAGTAGGTCAAAAAAAAATAGGTCATTAAGGCCAAGCCCCCCGATGGGCAATTGCCAACTTTTCTTGGCAAGGGGTGTAGAAAGGGTCATCTCACGGTGGGGACAGAACTCAAAATTCTTCCTAGTTATACAAATTGCACTGGTTAATTGACTTTCCATAATATTGCTGCTAATTGGAAAACTCTCCTTGGATTTTCTGGAAATCTCCTTGAATTTCCTTCATTTTAAGAAAATCGTCAATATCGTCAAAACTCCTTCACTTTTCGTGAAATTTCTTTCATTTTCATAAAAGTTTCTTCAATTTTCGGGATTTATACTTTAATTCTCAGATAAGTTTCTTCAATATCTGTAAAATCACCGTCAATTTTAAGCAAATGTTGGTAATTTTATGATAATTATAATTTATCCTCCCAACTGGGAAACAAGCATGCCACCGGATAGGAGAAACCATTTGGTGGAGAGGGGTCGCACCAACTTCTACACCTTTGTCCTGGCCCCCTAATCTTAAACCTGTGGAGGGGCCCTGAATATGTTTATAAGGGCTTAAGTCCCCCTAAAAATGAAAAGCTAAACACGGCCCTGTGGTATGGGCATAAAAGAACCAGCAACAAAGACATTCCTCAAATCTAAGTCAGGCAGTGGCGTAGCCAGGAGTTTTATATGGGAAGGGGGAGGCGGTGAATTGAATTGAACCAACACGATATTTAGTGGCGTAGTTGAGGCGACACCGGAAGCTCTCGCAAAATTGACATTTCAAGGGGAAAAAAGTATGTCACAACGTATAGTAAGGTGTATTACACTAGTAAGGTGTATTATACAAGTCAAAATTCATGTCAATGAGAGATATAATACACCATATACAAAACACAAAGGTGAAACACACAGAGGTGACACCGAAGTTGTCACTTTGATACCTTCAAGTCACTTCAAGGTGTCACTTTCAAGGTGTCACTTTCAAAGTGTCACTTCGATCGCTAAGCGCTCGACTTGTGGGCATGGGGTCCAAGGGCCCGCTTAAGGCGAAGCCCCCGGAAGCTCTCGCAAGTTGACGTTTCAAGGGAAAAAAAGTATGTCACAACGTGTAGTAAGAAGGTGTATTATACAAGTCAAAATTCAATGTCAAAGAGAGCTATAAAACACCATATACAAAACACAAAGCGCAAAGCGCTGGACTTGTCGGCGTGGGATCTAGGGGCCCGCTTAAGGGCCCCTCGTGGGGTCCAGGAGCGAAGCCTCTGGAAGCTCTCGCAAAATTGACATTTGGTATGTCATAACGCATAGTAAGGTGTATTAAAAAATTCAAATTTCATGTCAAAGAAAGCTATGTATAATACACCATATATAAAACACTTAATTATGAAAACGCATAATGTGGAAAGATAATGTTTTATTGTTTAGGCTTGTACATGGTTAGGTTTATCGTCACTCTTTGAAAAATATGGGTTGTCTAAAAGAAAGGTGTAGATGTTGTCAAACTTTTAAAATGAGCCTGTTCTGTATCACGTGTACTCCGACACCCACATCCCCCTCTTTCTCTCTCCCTTCTCTCTGTCTTAGTTAATGTATTTAAATACAAAATCGCACAATGTTAAATATATTATTACCGAAGAACCTTTTTCTGAGAGAGTGCCCTTTTGAAATCTGAAAACAATAAGCACCTGGAATGTCAAAGCTTGTTGAACCGACGGCACCAATCTAAACCGACGGAATAAATTCTGAACCGACGGATTAAGATCTGAACCGACGGATTAAGATCTGAACCGACGGATTAGAATATTAGGCGGGGGAAAAAAGGGGAGGGGGTGGTGGGGGTCTCCCCCCTCCTGGCTACGCCACTGAGTACAGAACAATCCCAGCAAGGTTGTAGGAAGTAGGAGGGGGGGTCTGGGGGACTTCAGCCTCCACTCCTCCCCAGTCAAAAATGTGAGGGGCGGAAGTATGCTTTCGTCCCCCTCCCCACTTTTCTTTTCAGGGAAGAAACCCCCTTATTTGTACCCTCTGTAAAATATGTAAACCATTTTGGCGCTTGTTCTTCTGGTTTATTCGATTATAATTCATAATACCTCAGTCCAATCCCTGGTCCGATTTTAGTTTCCCCTATCATTATCATTTAAATTAAACACACTTGGTCGCCAACTGTAGCATTACGTCGCATACACCGACGTAGCGCCTGCGTATGTGTAACATACAACATGTGGTTAGTACGTGTGCATGCAGGTGACAGATCACTGCACTGCGAGCGTGTATGTACTGCCACCATAAAGGTACCACTTTAGAAAGTGGTACCTCCATGCTGCCAGTATATTGTGTCTTATACTAACTTAATTGTCTATTCTTCTTGTTAAAAAAAAATATAAAAAAATAAAATTAAAAAAACTTTCCACAATAATAAATAAAATAGAAAACAATTTGTCAAATTTTCTTTTACACCCTCGCCGGTGAAAAAGAAAAATCAGTGAAAATCCAAACATTTCTGGGGGTAAACAGCCTTGCTCACAACGGCACGCTACTCACAACGGCACGTTAGGGTCGTACCGTTGTAAGCACAGCTAATTAAGGTTAATTAATTAATTACAAGTATTGATTTTTCGACTTTAATCGAAAGGCCCTTCTGATACTCAAATACCAAACGGGGCCAATTTCCCTCTTCTTCACATTTACCCGACCCCCTCTTACTTTCACGGATTTAAGTCCCATTGACTTAGTGTGTGGACAGCCCATGCCGTTGTGAGCACAGCTAATTAAGGGTAATTAATTAACTTCAAGTATTGAAATTCATATATTAATCGAAAGGTTTTCGGGACCCTCGACAGTGAAAAAGAAAAATTAACTCTAGTGCTAAGGTGGTGCCACATTTGGTTATTTATTGGGTTATACCACCCATGTGAAGCCTTATATAAGACCCTGTATTAAACTTTCAGCCTCTCCTGAAAATCCTGAAAACGGTTAATTCACACAAAAGAGGGGATGGAATTGGTGAATGGTAAATTTGCAGTGAATTAAAAAAACTTGATTTCTCTTTGGAACTTGGAAGCACCTTGGATCATTTAGATTATCTTCAAGCACATCCAGATGAAAACATTATCACAACATTGACAGACTGACAGTTAGTGACAAGGAGACGCGGCACAGCCCTCTGACTACATCACTCCGCTCAGGCCTTTCCCATTATTGTTTGCGATAGGTTGCCCTAGCTCTCATAATACTGCTTTAATATTATAGGTTATCCGAGCGCCCGTGGTGGGGACTGCTCCTAAGCATTGGTATGTATACCCCTTACATGCGACTATTCACGATCTTCAGTATTGGTCAAGAGTTTTATTCTCCAATGTATTGCTAAGTGACCGTGCCCTTCATGTCCCACCCTATTCACTCCCAACTAACAGTTTGCCCCACATTGCACAGAAGAACAACTTGAATTCATGACAGACTTATTTAAAACTGGAATTTTAATTCAACCAAGTTTGGAGTTCTATGTTACACGTGTGAGTTATAAATGTTTCAGAGATAAACATTCATACCAGGTGTGTAACAACTTGGAGGTAAAAATAAGGAGCAGAGACGTCACTCTAAGAGGTTCGTGCGGGGTTAAGGTGCCTCCCCAAAAATGGGACGCCATTTGAAAAATTAACATGGCAGTTTGAAATCCAACCGTTCCTCTTCGGGGAACCCTAATAAATCCACCCAATTGGGAAACTGATATCTCAACACCCCCCCCCCCCACCCACCCCTCCCCCTCCCATCACCACCACCACCGTTTATAAGACCCTGAGCTCAATCAGAATACCCAGTGATGTCCCTGGTAAGGAGACACAATTGACTTGGAGGTAAAAGTGCCAGCATATTAGGTTGTGCTTCTATTCCCAGGGTCTCCAACCAATGAGGTACTACTTTTAATGGGTAAACCTCCATACTATGACAATGATTAAACTGTTTGCGTACATCTCAACATAAATGTACGCAGCACAAGCAATGTCATATCGCAAATACCGAACACAATATCCTCCGTGGACGATAGCTGAGCTACTGATTGTGGCGTAGCCAGCTTTCAAAAAGTGAGGGGTCCTAGATCCCCTCCAAAGACAAAAGTGAAATTTTATAAACAAAAATTATCCCAAATTCTAAAATTTGCCATCGAAAAGTGGGGGCTCCTTACCCCTTCCCCATGCACCCCGTGGCTATACCACTGACTAATGCAGCGCAAATTAACATTTGTTTCAACTTATTTTGGAAACCTGCCGCGTCACTGTAATGTGTTCTAAATGATTCAACAAGGGTGTTATCAATAAACAGTGCTGGACCTGTGGGGGTGGTTCATGGTCAAAAATGTCCAACTTTTGCCAGAAAATACCAAAAAAGTAATATATATATATATATAAAACTTATTTTCCAGGCGAAATATAAAAGCTGTTTTGGGGCCCCAGAACCCCTTCCACCAAATTTCAGAAAATTGTGTTCGGTTGTTGGCTGATAGGAATTACACAACTAAATGACCAAATTTGTAATAAATGCTACCTCATATCATTAAATGAGGTCACTTGGGTCGTAAAATACTTATGGGGCCTATTTATCTATCTGAACTTGACATTTATAAACATTGGGAGTTATCAGCTTTTAACGCTAAAGCTGATATGACAACAAAAATTAAATGGAAATTCATCACTCGAATTCAAATTCATTGTCACGTGATTTTGATTAAAGTTTTCGGGTCAATCGAGGTCATGTTTCCGACTGTTGACGGATACGCGTCAATATCAAAGACGGTATATGTCGCTTGTTTACTCGAGTTCGTGACCTGGGTTCAGAATCTAGTTAATCTTAAAGGTATATGGACACAGGGTGGATTAGTATTATACGACAATATTTGTATTATTTGGAAAGGTTTATCAAAAACTAGTTCGCTAGAATTTTGTACACGGCAAAACGGATATAGTGGGGCGGATATGTAACAATTTTTACTTAAAGTGTGCACTTCTGGATAGAAGCATGAAAATTTGCACAAAGGGGTTTTTGAGTATGCTGATTTCAAAAATTGCGGGAACCACGATGTCACTTTAACGTTTCCCGCCAAAATGTCGAAATTTCAAAATGGCCGCCATAAACACGTTTTTGCCCATAAATCAGATGTTAGTTCCCCGATTAACATGATTTTGGTGTCTATACCTATGTTCTTGAGGTCAGGAAATCCAATAAAACATATGCCAAACATCATGAGATACATCTTCCCCCCAAAAAAATTCAAAATTCAAAATGGCCACCACAATAAAGCTTTTTTACCATAAAACGGATCTAAGTGCCCAAATAGCCATAATCTTGGTCTCTAGACATATGTTTTTGAGGTCAATGTACCCAATAAAACCCACGTAAACTATCATAACATCTTCCCACGAAAAACCTAGAATTCAAAATGGCCGTCGCAAATCCATTGTTGGCCATAAAATGGCTATCCAGCCATCATTTATTGGTATCTATACCTGTTTTATGTCAAGGAACCCAATAGAAAACATGAAATATCATGACGTACATTATATTGTGAATAGTAAAACAGATACAATCAAAATGCCCTCACAAAACAAGTTTTTGACCAAAAACCTGCCCCAATCACCGTGATCTTACTATCTATACCAAGTCGGTAGAATACATATGAAATATTATGGTGAAAAGTTGAAAACAATTCCATATAATAGCATTTATTTGTCAGATCAAAGTATATCACAATTGAGCATGGTATACCTTTTTCAGGTAAAGCAGTCAAATAGTGTGTCATACATTATGTTAAAAATGATTACATGATCGCTGTCAGTATCTCATATGTTCAGATTTGCTTTATTCTCTGCTACACTGTCCGGAACAGAAGCACAACTGTGTACACTTGAGATTTGCGCAGACACACTTGCATCTTTTTGTACAAGACATTTTGCATCCACATTTCAGCAGTTCCTGACAAGCTTTGGCTGCCTCTGGAAGAGTGGTCCAGCATGGAGTCCATGGGGAATCACCTCTTACTCTCTCCCAGCCCCATAAATCTGGCGATGGAACTTCAGGGTCTCCTATAAGTGACTGTCCCCAGATGTACCCTGCCTGATAAACAGCCCTTTTCACATGCTGTTCCAGGGCATGTAACGTTGGAGGAATGTTTTCCATCTTACGTTTTTAAGTGAACAAGTGCTTCCTGGCTTCATTCACATGGTTGAGTGATGATGTTCGCTGATACAAGAGAACAACATATCTCTCTATTTGCTCCAAGTCGCTGGGGAAACCTGACATGGAGCATGGGATAACTCGAGCAAAAATTGAGATGAGAAAGTTTGAGATGAGGCATACTGCACCATACAGCCCAAGCGGTTCTCTTTCCAATTCCATGAAAGGCAGAGACAGTATCACATCCTGATATTGCGTGCAAGAATAGTAAACCCCATGATGCGTCATTGCCTAATTTGCTGCAATTAGGTGGCATGGGATTTAACGTAGTCTACCACCATGACCAAATGCTATCCATATTTCACAGTCCTGTAAAACGCTGGACACTGCAAGCGCAATTACCACCACATCAGTATCTGTTGCGTGTATCATCAGCTTGGTAAATCCATGATGGAACGCATGGGAAGCATGAAAAGAAGCCGTGTGTCCGCTTCTTCGTGAGTGCAGGACAAGCTTGAAAGGTCAGTCATGGGAGATGATACAACATTCTGGCCATGTGTGGAGATCACTTGCTTCTCTGGGGGAGGTTGAAACTCTTGTATTGCATTGGCTAGAAGTCGGAACAGGCTGTCTTTGTTTGCATCACAGCGAAGGAAGTTCTTCCACTTAACAGGAATATTGGTGTTGTTGTCCACCCGGAGATGATTACCAGATCCACGGCTCTGTCGTCTTTGTGTCTTTAGGCTGTCCTCCCTGTAGACATCCCAGACAACATCTACACGAACAACGTCTTGTAACATGTGTTCTATGTAAGGCAAGAACACCAGTTGTGAATAGTCCTGGAATGTTTTGACAGAAAGTTTGGACTTCTTTGGATCAAGCATGTGCACAAGGGCAGCACCGTCAACAATTTTGACTTCAACTTTTGGAACAGATTCTGGTTGTGGTACCATTGTCTCCAGGCATCTCATCAAGTCAGATTTGCATGTTTGATGCATAATACCATTTGATGCCAATGATGGAGGCCAGGCATGATTTTCATGGCCGAAGAAGGCATCCATATTGCTTTCTCTAGCTTGACACGATATATACATCCGTGAAAAGAGACAAACATCACTATGCAGGTTGGAAATATTGGAAGCGGACTTCGCAGGTTTCTTTCGTGAACTAGAATTTAACAAAGGCAGATTGTTCTTATGTATGGTGTCTTTGAATGCAGTGATTGTGCCATTGATACGCTCGGCAACAAATTTCTTGTACTGTGTTTTGCCTATGTCTTCTGCTAACCTTATAGCATTTACCACACTATCAGACATTATCACTTTGGTGTCAAGTGCGTAGAGGTCTGTGCTTGTATCAGTAAAGGGGTTGCCAAGTTCATCCATTACATCAGTGACACTCTTGACGTGAGATAAGAAAGTCTTCTGTACACTTGGTATTTGTTCATGGTGACGTTCTGTGTCCTTCTTTCCCCTAGCATGTTTGTCATCATACTCCATAAGAAGTCTAGCTGTTTCTGGACCTGCCACCATCCACCTTGCTAGTGCTGCTTCATTTTCAGTGATACCTATTATGCCTCCATCTCCCTTCACCATTGCATTCAGCTGTTCATGAACTTGATCATGGGCTAGTGCTGAGAATTTGTGCATAGTTTTCTGTGTCACAAAGTTGCCTTTGAGGAACTCTGCATGTGTGGTAGGGCAGTTAATCTCAAGGGATTGTAGGTCTCTCACATGAACGGTCATCCAGCAAGCATAGTGGTAGTGGTCAAGAGCGAACATTCATAGAATAATCTTTCCAAGTGACTGCACGTAGGCAACATATCTTTGCTCACGCTGTGGTTTAAGGAACTGTAGGAAGAGAAGTTCCAACTGCCAGACTTTGTACCAGTAATCGAACTGAGGATGCTTTGAAGCCATCTGTTTACACCACTCATCATAGTGTATTTGTTCATCATCTGATGTGTTGATTTGATACTCAGCATATGACCTGTGAAGGAGAATGTACAGAGCCGCTGCGGCTACTTGATGTGCCCACTGACCTCTGGATGTGTGTGAACCTTTCTGCAGACCAGCTGCACGTCCCTCAGTTGTAACATTGGCCGAAGTCATAACATAGGTCCAACTACTACCATCAAGCCAGTCGCCAATTACTTTCAACATGGCCATTTCTATATGGAGACCCCCCATCAGTACAACGTAATGTCTTTCACCATACTCTTCTGGCCATTTCCACTGAATTCGTTTTGCAATTGCATATAATGGCTGATCGACAGTGAGTAGTGGTATCTGGCCTGGGTTGACACGAACCGTGATCTGTTTGATAATATTCATCCCATGCTTGACCATAGCGGGTGAATGTGCTTGATCTCGAAATAATGGTAAGAGAGAGATAATTGCAGATGTCTTGGGTAGAGACACCTGTAAGCTGGTAAATAATTCTCATGTTCTCATGCAAAATTGTTTGTCCTGATTCTCATAATTGTTTTTCATGCTCTCATGAGAACTTTTCTTTTCTCATGAGATTCTCATATAAGTTTGTGGCGGCCATCTTTAATTGAATTTTCAATTTTCGGCAAGAAGATAGATCTTATGATGTTTCGCATGGGTTTTATTGGATTTCTTGACCTCAAGAACATAGGTATAGACACCAAGATCATGGCAATCGGGGCACTAACAGCTGATTTATGGGCAAAAACGTGTTTGTGGTGGCCATTTTGAATTTTGAATTTTTTGGCGGGAAGGGTTGGAGTGACATCGTGGTTCCCGCAATTTTTGAAATCAGCATACTCAAAAATCCCTTTGTGCAAATTTTCACGCTTCTATCCAGAAGTGCACACCTCAGTCACATATCCGCCCCACTAATATTGGTCGATAGTTAGAAGGCTACTAGGATTACCGTTTAAAGAACAAAAATGAGATACAAAGGCTATTTTCAATCTCTCTGGGACATTACCCTGTAAAAAAATAAAATATATAAATATATATATATATATATATATATATATATATATATATATATATATATATATATATATATATGTAACTTTGGGGTTAAATATATTTAATATATTTAATATTTTGATTTGGTATATTAAATATATAGCATCACTTATTGATGAAGAAACAGCTTTAACAACTTTGGGTGAAATACTGTCACAACAGCATAACCCGAGGAAAAAACTTTAAGGGAATTTTCTCAAACATTTCAGTTTCTGAACAAGGATTCAAATACAGCCAATGAGCATTGGTTAACTGCTTAATTAAATGGTTAATCAACGGCAACTTGATGAGGGCAAAAAACGTTTAAAAGGACCAAGGAATTATCAAAAGAACGGTACAATTTTGAACCTATAGAGGTGAATTATATGTTAAAGCTGTTTGTAATCTGATAAGGATCAGTAATTTTCACACCATCTACATGTATCTCATTTACTTTGGAGTTGTTTGTAGTCCCCTTAATAAAACTATTCATAGTTTTCCAAGTTTCCTTAATATCAAAAAATCTTTCTTAGCTTTACGAACAACAGAGTTTAGAAAAACTATACAATAATTAAAACTGCTTTGTGTGCGGTCTTTAACATACTTCTTGTACAGCTTGGTTTTACATGAGTTAAGAATACCTTGAGTCATCCACTCTTCACGTGGCACATTACGCTGATTTTTAGAACAAAAGGGAAACAAAATATTGTAGCAATCAGTGGCGTAGCCAGGATTTTCATACTGGGAGGGGGGGGGGGATTTGGATTGAACCGACACGATATCTAATGGTGTAGTTGAGGTGACATCGAAGGTGTCTCTTCGAGCGCAAAGCAATCGACTTGTCGGCGTGGGGTTTATGGGTCCGCTTAAGGGCCTTAGTGGGGTCCAGGGGCGAAGTCCCAGTAGGGTTCCAGGGGCGAAGTCCAGTAGGGGTACAGGGGCGAAGCCCCCGGAAGCTCTCGCAAAATTGACATTTCAAGGGCATAAAAGTATGTCACAACGCAACGTAACTGCGTAAGAAGGTGTATTATACAAGTCAAAATTAATGTCCAAGAGAGCTATAATAAACCATATGCAAAACACAAAATCAAAGCGAAAAGCGTTCGACTTTTGACGTGGAATCCAGGGGCCTGCTTAAGGGCCCCTAATGAGGTCCAGGGGCCGATTAAGGGCCCTTGGTGGGGTCCAGGGGCGAAGCCCCGTAGGGGTCGAGGGGGACATTTGAAGGGCAAAAACTCTCCCCTCTCCCCCTTGTCAAAAAGCGTGGGGGATGTATCCCTCGGATTTACGCCCATGGTCGAATGCTTACCTGCACCACCTCCAATGCTAAGTATTTTGAGGGTATCGCAATGTTCGAGCTTGTTGACAACTACTCTCTCGAATGAATCATCTCCCATGTCGTTAAGCTCGCTACAGAAATGGTTTTTATACACTGTGTAGGATTTATCATAATAAGCCAAATCTTGCTTAAGATCCTTCGTTCCGTTAGATTTCTCCATTGTTATTCAATGTACAAAAAACACAAATCCCTGCTACATATGCAATCTACAGACCGATTAGACAATGTCTAGCTATTAACATCTCCCACAATACACGTTTTGACAAATTGGTGGCGTGTTACACTTTCCATATGTGGCGTGTTACACTTTCCATATATGATATAAAAGATGAAGGTGTGTTGAACGTTAGGCTATTAGATTTAGGTCCATGGTCTATGGGGCGAAATTTGCTCCAAGCTTGCTATTCCACAATATGACATAACAAGATTACGGGCTAAGAAAGGTTAGTCACCCCATAAAAAATCCCAAACTAGCACCATCACAAAAAAACAAAAAAATCAAAGACGCCCAGAGTTAGTAAAGAACTTATCAATGTTGACTTTAAAATTGTGAACAGAATTAGAGCGAAGTACCCACTGAGGCAAACCATTCCACTCATTAACAACTCTATGCGAAAGTTAAAACGCCGAACATCTATGCGTGAAACCTCTTTGTTAACTTCAAACTGTTACCACGTGTCACTTGAGGATTAGCTGAAACATGCAAGAAATAACAGCAAGTCAAAGCATCACTACCAGATAGGAACTTAAAAACCTGAATCATATCGCCACGTACTCTTGAAGTCTCAACTCAAGCGTAGTCAACCCAAAAATTCGCAACCTAGATTCATAAAAGAGATTCTTTACTTCGGGAATAAGCCTAGTGGCTCTTCGCTGAACTTGCGAAGTATCAGTGTACTTTTCTTGCTTTAATTCTTATGCGTAGTTCTTTGAAGTTGTTTTAGTGCTCATAAAGACAAAATTAGAAAACCCGTTATGCTTGTTTTGGCGAAAAAGTTTTTTTCCAGTCGGACCTTCGAAGATTCTGTCACTCATAATTGTTTATGTTCGATGTCATATTACACCTATGGTTGTCGTACAACTGATTGACTAACAACTCATGCACATTTAAATAGATTCAACTAACAAGTAAACTTTTTTATCGAACTTTGACCCAATGAATAATCAACAAATTTTAGCTCTGCTCTTAACAAAGTAATGACTGAAAATACTCCACAAAGTACATGTGTGTGGTAGAATTGCATTGCATCAATTGTAATGTACCTTTCACAGAATCTAACTTCAAAGAGGTCCAAGACTTAATTAGGATGAATAAGAGATGGTATGGTAGTGGCGTGTCTAAGGAGGGAGGAAGGAAGAAGGAGGGGGGGAGGCTATTGCTGTAACATAAATGTCAAATGAACCATAAAGAAAACACGTTGGCAATGTTTTAATCGTATCGACTGAATTATCGTTAATTTTGGTCCAAATATCTTTAGTTTTGGACCAAAAATCTTTCATTTTGGATCAAAATCTTCAAATTTGGGCATGAATCTACAATATAAAAACCAAACGTTTCCAAATAGAGAACTAGGTCTAAATAAATAAGTTGTCAGGACCAAGTCCCCCCACACACACACACACACACCTTACCCTAATAGCAAATAATCAAAGCATACAAAAGTCTTTACCTCCTTTTTATCAGATGGGCAATTGCCAACACTTGTATTGGCAAGGGTTGTAGAAAGGGTCATCTCACGGTGGGGAAAGAGCCCAAAATTCTTCCTGGTCATACAACTTGCACTGTGTTGCTGCTTATTGGGAAACTCTCCTTGGATTTTTGGGAAATTTCCTTTAATTTTCAGGGAATCTTCAATTTTCAGAAAATCTCCTTCACTTTTTGTGAAATTTCCTTCATTTTCATGAGTTTTCCCAATATCCGGGATTTATACTTCAATTCTCAGGAAATTTTCTTCAATTTTCGCCAAGAAATCACTGTCAATTTTAAGCAAATGTTGGCAATTTTATGGTAATTATAATGTATCCTCCCAACTGAGAAACAAGCATGCCACAGGCTAAAAGAAACCATTTGAGGGAGAGGGGTGCCACCAACATCTGTCCTGGCCCCCTAATCTTAAACCTGTGGAAGGGGCCCTGAATATTTTTATAAGGGTTTAAGCCCCCCTAAAAAAAAAAAAAAAAAAAACGATTTTGGAAAGAAAAAGATTTCTGACGGAAAAACAATCGGAGGAACATGCTGCAAACTATTACGGGATGGACGTTAGAGAAAATGAGGGTGATGCAGTGGCGATAAAAAGAAAAACAACATATGGGCCTCGCTCTGTCAGGTGGTATCAAGAGACAGTAACCAATAGCATGACAAATGCCCAGAAGGTCCAAATAGTTGGTGTAAATATCAACGAGACATAGGCCAACAACACCAAAACACACAAGCATAAAGCTGGCCTACCCCTACCAGTCATAGAAGTAATTGAATGTGTTTATAAGGACCAGACAAGCGACATGAGCGATGAGCTTCTATCACGTTGCACTGACTGCTACACCCAAAATGCAAATGAAGCATTTAATGGTATAATGGTATATAAATCCCCAAAGAAGTCATATGTTGGTGGGGTTTCCCTCAGATTAGGTGTTGACAGTACTGTTCTATCGTGGAAATAAGTGGTACCTCCATGGTTCTATCATTCAATGAGGATAATAGAGGAATAATTGGTGTGATGGAGAAGCAAAGAATGACTCCAGGGACATACACATTAGGCAGCATCGGTAAATCCGACAATCAGCGAATAAAGTTAGCAGAAAAGAAGGTAGACCGGAAAACAAAAACCTGCAGAAAGACTCTTAGAGCTGTCAGCTCTCATCCTCCAACAGTCCAAGATGACAATGAAATGACTGAAGAGAAAGTGTATTAGCCTGGGACATTTTTTTTTTTTTGGGGGGGGAGGGGAGGGGGGGGGGGAAATGATATGGGTATTTCCATTTTATATGTTCATTTAAATAGTAAAAAATTCTCAAGTATTTCAATTTTTTGTGCGACAACTTGTTAATTCAGTTTACTCAATATTTTTGATTTGGAAGAAATCAGTTTTGTAACAATTAATTAAAAACTATTTGATTAAATCCAACGAAATTTCACAGAATGGTACATAAGAAGTTTTTCTATGCAATGAAAAAAAAAGTACTACCTATGTTGCATTGATCTCTTATGGCACATTTACATAATATTGAGGTGACTCAATTAAAAATTGAAAATAAAAAGTTGCAAAATTGTTACTAACTTTTTTATCTAACTTAGTTGCTACTTTTGCCTAGATGGTCTTACAAGCTTTAATTTGACATATGAATAATGTTCATAGGGTATAGAATTACTGATTTATTACTGTTTTTATGAAGCGCTTTGGTTACCACATTAATATGCAAAAGTGTGCAAAATATGCCAATACACCAATAATTAACCGCATTGGCTTTATGAAACCTTTTTTTTACTCTTTCTGTGCATAACCACCTTTTAAAGAGCATTTAATTAAGCGAATACAGACTATGATTTTGGCTATAAAACCATTGCTCTTTTTTTTAAGAGTATCGAGATAATTGTTTGCCCATGCGATATTACAATAGGAAAGAAACGTAGATAGAAAACGAAAGTATTTTGGCATTATAAATTTTAAAAAAAGGCTTTCTTGATTAAGGCTTGAAAAGTTGTCTTGCCCGGTAGAAAACTAAATTAAGCATCAAATATATCTTTATTATTTGGAAAAGTTTATCAAAAACTAGTTCGCTAGAATTTTGCACACGGCAAAACGGATAATGGTCGATAGTTAGAAAGGATACTGTGATCACCGGATGAAAAAAAAAATGAGATACACAGGCTATTTTCAATCTCTCTGGGACCTTACCCTGGCAAAACATAAATTTTAAATATATAACTTGAGGTCTACTTATTATAGTTTTCCAAGTTTCCTTAATATTACATGAAGCATCATTAATCTCTTCACAATAAAAAAATTCTTAGCTTTCCTAATAATAGAGTAATAGAGTTTAGAAAAACTTTCTAATCATGAAAATTACGTTGTGTATACGGTTTTTAAAATACTTCTTGTACAGCTTGGTTTTACATGAGTTAAGAATACCTTGAGTCATCCACCCTTTACGTGGCACATTACACTAATTTTTAGAACAAAAGGGAAATCAAATATTGTAGTAATACATGAATTTTTCAAGATAACACTCATAACCACTAACTACATCATTAATAGACGCTCTCCCATGATTCATGTTCTAAATTACCTATTTGAAAGATCGACGAGGAATGGTTTCATTGTTTGGTAAATTGGTATACTTTGTCCTTCATGTCTATGAAACTAAAACGCAGGGAAGTGATCCGAGATATCAGAAATTAGAATACCGGAAAAAATCAAATGATTTGAACTATTTGTGAAGATATTATCAAGCAATGAAATTGGCGAGTTCGGAATTCTAGTTGGATTGCAATGCAGAGGATAAAATGAGAAAGAAGAAGTGAGGTTACAGAATTCCTTAACATGAAAATTGCTACCTTTATTTACGAGGTACACTAAAAATCACCCATAATAAAGCACTGTATCCAATCCGCAAAGATTCTCTAGGACATTGCACAACAAATCAGTGGTTACACGATTACTTACACCTTTTGGGCAATAAATTACACCAATAATAAACTTAAATCCTAAGGTATTGCTACCCTTTATTTCTACAAAAAGACTTTCGAATAAATCATCTTCAAAATAGCTTATGTCTGTAAGAATTTGATAGGTAAAGGTATCCTTAATATAGAGACCTACCCCTCCCGCCCTGTTTGAACTCTCCTTGACTTGTGAATAAAATTATAGCCAGGAAGGTTAAAAATTCCAAGATCAAAATCATTATCAAGCCAAGTTTCGGAAATTCCTATTTCTGAAAAATTAGTGCGAAGCATGTAACATGTCTTTGATCCATTGTCCACACACAAAAGAAAAAGATCATGAGCTAGAAAAATGGAGGTAGATTAAAGAAAACTACATAACATTCCATGATGACATCATCTTTTTTGCATGTTATAAAATCAATATGGCTGCTCCCAAAGTGGTGGAATTAATGTGTTTAATAATTGCTTTCTGAATTGTGAAACTTCCAATTCATAAGAAGTAAGGATTATTTCAGCCTTTAAATATGAGATTTATAAACCCTTATTCTATATGGATATTCAAGTCATAATCATGCGCTAGGTATGTTATTAAAGTCGCTTTCCTTCCGCAGAAGCCCCACACTATAGATATCATTAATTATTTATGCTCAAGGAAATGTATTTTATATGAAAGAAGACTTCAAAAGAGACAAGATGTGATGAAGAAAGCGTTCACAAATCTAAGAAGATATTTCATTTTAAAGTTTGGTATCATTTGTGTAGAAACTAGTTGTGACGTCACATACTCATATTCTCCAAAATCTTGATGTATTCTATCATATTTTGTCCTGCGATTTTGTGGCTTAAAAATTATTGGATATATGCAAACTGAGTTTTGTGGCTTAGATGTGGGTAGTCAGACATGTGATGTTGATAGTTCTTTGGTTGAGGAATTTGATAGGGTTCTGTTCAGGTAGATAGCCTTGGATCAGATTTGTTGACAGGCCTGATGTAGGGTTGTCTGTAATTGATGATAGTACAAGTACCATTCGTCGTGAGGTTGTTGATTCAGCTGGTACGTTGCCTGTGGATTCTGTTAGGGACAAGGTCTTATGGATAGGGGATTCACTTGTCAGTTATGTTGACACAGAGTTTTGTGGAGTAAATCGTAGTAGAAGGATTAGGGGGTGTTTTCCAGAGGCTAGGGTTGATGATGTTAGTTCTCGTGTTGAGACTTTATGTAAGGGTGAAGATACCGTCGTAGTTTTAATTGGTACAAATGATATTTCAAGGGGAAATGTTGATTCTGTTAGGCGTAGTTTCATGGATTTGTTAGTCAAGTTGAAGGACACAGGTTGCAGGGTTCTACTTGTTGGTCTGTTGCCGCGTAGGCGTAGTTCCTTCATGATAGATAGGATGTTGTTGAATAATAGTTGGTTAGAGAGTATTTGTCGTCTATTTGAGTTCGGTTTTGTAAATTTCTGGCATAAGTTTGAATCTCGGGTTCATTGGTTCATGAGAGATGGTTTGCATTTAACTAGGAAAGGTGCCCGTGTTCTTACTAGGGGTGTCAATAGGGCAATTTAGGATCCGAGTCCTTTAAACTAGTCACGGGGGTGAGAGTTTAAACCCACCTGTCAGGCATGTTTCTGTAGATAGGGATTGTTCTAGTGGTGGAATTAAGGTTATGTTTTGAAATGTTCGTAGCATTTTGAATAAGCGTGATGAGCTTCTGGCTGAAGTTTCAATTAGTAGACATGATATAATTGGTATAACTGAGAGTTGGATTTATAGTTAAATTAGTGATTCAGAGATACATATTCCAGGTTACTCAGTTTTCAGGCAAGACAGATTAGATACTCTCAATGGTAGGGGAGGTGGTGTTTTATTGTTTGTGAAATATAATTTTGATTGTATAGATAGGACTGCTCAGTTTTCTTTTGGTTTTTCAAATTGCTTATGGTGTGAGCTTATGTTGATGGCAATGTTGGTAGTTCAGTGGTTGTTGGTGTTGTGTATAGATCACCAATTTGTAGTCCTGAGAACAATCAGAAATTGCTTGACTGCTTCAGGAAAGTTGCTTCTAGGAGGCTTATTGTTTTTGGGGACTTTAGTTTTCCAGACATTGATTGGAATCTTTGTACTAGTGGTCCACATGGTAAAGATTTTCTGGAAGCTGTATCTGACTGCTTTTTCACCCAGCATGTGCTGTTTCCTACGCGTGGTAGAAATTGTCTGGATTTGATTTTCAGTAGTGAAGAAAGTATGGATAGAAATGTGCTAAGTAGCGGTAAGGTAGGGTGTAGTGATCATGACCTCATTATTTTGATCTGTATTGCTTCACAAAGGTTTCTCCAGGTAATAAACTGGTTTTAGATTTTAGGAATGCTGACTTTGCTGCACTTCAGGATTATTTGTCATTCAATTGGACTTCTTTGCTAAGTGAATTAGATCCTTCTAAAGCATGAGATGTTTTCGAACTATAGTTTGGAGGGTGTAAATAGGTTTGTCTTATTAAAAAAAGTTTGTAGGCATAGTCGGCCAGTGTGGATGTCTCGGGAGCTTTTGCAGGCTGTTTAGAAAAAGAAGAGGTTGTGGCGTTGTTATAAATGTAGTGGGTGTCCTGCGGAGCTTGCTAGGTATAAGGATCATGAAAAGTTCACGAAGGGCTTGATAAGAGATACTAAAGTGCTTTTTGAAAAACGTTTGTCCAAAGAGATTAAGATTAATCCTAAGTCTGTAAGTCGTTTCATTCGTATCTTCGCTCAAAGCAAAAAAAAAACAAGGAGGTTGTTGGTCCTCTCAGGGTAATGATGGTGTTACCATCAATAGTGGTAAGGATATGTCTCTTTTTACTAAGGAGTGATGATGTTGTGGATTATCTTTGTGTGCACTCTCCAGTATCCATTAGGAATGTTGATTTTTCAGTTTATGTTGTGTCTAAGAAGATGAAGGGTTTGAATTCAAATAAAGCACCTGGTCCAGATGGTATACATCCTGCTGTCTTACGTGAGTGTTCTGATGTTCTTTCTGTTCCCCTGAGTATTATCCTTTCAAAGTGCTTTGATGTTGGTATTACTCCTAGTGATTGGAGAATTGCTATTGTCACTCCTATTTCTAAAAAGGGTGACCACAGTTTGCCTTGTTACTATAGGCCAGTGAGTCTTACTAGTGTTGTCTGCAGGGTCATGGAGTCCATTGTTAAGGATGTTGTACTAGATCATTTACTGGTCAATGATTTGTTGAATTTGTCCCAGCATGGCTTCTTACCTAAGAGGTCTTGTGTTTCTAATTTATTGGAGTTTCTTGATGATGTTACTAAACAAGTTGATTCTGGTCATAATATGGATATTATCTATTTAGATTTCCAAAAAGCATTTGATAAGGCTCCATTAGGCAGGCTCATGATGAAAACAAGAACATTTGGTGAGCCAGAAATGTAATTTTTTGTGCTTATTTAATGAAATTTCTATCAAATACTTTAAACTTGCCACTTTCCTTCTTAGGCCTACATGTAATATACATATCCAGTCTCGCTACAGGTAGCACGGAACTAATTACTTTCCCCATTGAAGCCTATGATGAAAGAGTCAAGTTCAGGATCCTTTTGTACCAGAATGTTATAGAATCAGGATCTTTTGTGATGTTTTC
Organism: Chiridota heheva; assembly: GCA_020152595.1. Lineage (NCBI taxonomy): Eukaryota > Metazoa > Echinodermata > Holothuroidea > Apodida > Chiridotidae > Chiridota > Chiridota heheva. The sequence continues at coordinate 22,478 of JAIGNY010002758.1, forward strand.
CAATATCTCTCGGATGAGGGTATTTTCAATAGGGGGTCACCAGAGGTTTTGGCCCTTTTTTTTAAGGCTGAAGTAAAGATGTGTTATACACCCTGACCAAATCATTCAAATTTGGGTGTGGGTCCATGGTAAAATAGTTCCTCATAAAACATTTACTGAAGCAAATCTCGTCAAGTTTGGATATGCATAGTCAAGTCGTATCCTTTCTCTACTATTTCTGAAATTTTAAACTTCTCAGCTTCCTGTCCCATGAAATGGGACCTCTCAACATATTTTTATTAGCTTTTTCTCTGAGGGTTCTCATTTTTGGATGGCAGAGTGATACCTCATTAGTTCCATGCTACCTGGAATGAATCATCTCCAATGTCGTAGACTTCGGGATCATAGAAATGCTTTTTATACACTGTGTAGAATTGATCATAATAAGCCAAACTTCGCTTAAGATCATTCGTTCCGTTGGATTTATCCATTGTTATTAAATATACTGACTATAATACATACAGAATCACAACAACACTTAATACAGGGGATTAAAACGTTAGCATCCAGCATTTAAATTACACGAACAAATTTCATACACATAGGCCTATTTTCATGAAAACATAAAACCTGCTACATAATCCCTGTCACAAATAGTTGTTGTTAATGGTGAAGTATCTCCATGGAAGAAGCTTATAAGTGGTGTTCCTCAGGGTTCTGTATTGGGTCCGCTTCTTTTCTTAATCTTCATTAATGATATTGATGTTTCCCTCGGCTCCAGGATTTGTAAATTTGCTGATGAAACTAAGCTGTACAGGATTGTTGATGATGCTAGGGATTCTTTACTGTTGCAAACTGATCTGGATAAGTTTGTTTCTTGGTCCCTAACGTGGCAGATGTCATTCAATGTTGATAAATGCAAAGTTATTCATTTTGGTCAGAGCAATTTGACTTTTGATTACTGCATGAATGGTTCAAATCTTGGTTGTGTTGATCAACAAAGGGATCTATAGTGTTGTCATTACTAGTAATCTGAAGCCTTTTAAAAAGTGTGCTGTAGCAGCTGCAAGGGCAAATAGGATGTTTGGGTTTGATCAGAAGAATTGTTTGTTTTCTTGGTAGAGAGGTTGTCCTTAATTTGTATAAGCAGTTTGTCAGGCCTCGCCTTGAGTATGCTGTTCAGGCTTGGAGGTCCTTTTATGAAAGGATAAGTTCATTTTGGAGCAGGTTCAGCGAAGAGCCACTAGACTTATTCTTAAAGTAAGGAATCTCTCTTATGAATCTAGCCTTTAGCCATGCTTGAGTTGAGAAGAGTACGTGCCGATACAATTAGGGTTTTTAAAAGTTGTTAATGAGTGGAATGGTTTGCCTGAGTGGGTAGCTAGCTCCAATTCTGTTTACAATTTCAAAGTCAGCATTGATAAGTTCTAACTCTGGGCGTCTTCGATTTTTTTGGTGGTGGTGTTAGTTTGGGCTTTTTAGGGGGTGATTCACCCTTATTAGCCCGTTATCTTGTTATGTTTATATTATATGCAATCTACAAACCAAGTTAGACAATGTCTAGCTATTAGTCATATCCCACAATACACATTTTGACATACTGGTGGCGTGTACAGTGGTTTATTACACTTTCGATACATACTAGGCCAGTCAAAATAAGGTTTGAGGACAAACTAATTGCAACAGAATTTATTTTGCCACCATGCATTTTTTTGAGGCACCGGGGAAAAAGTGTCAAAGTCTATAAAAATCAATGAAGGGGAAATATGTCTAATTTGCATCAATCAAAAATGGCCGCCTTACACCTATTATATACAATAGTTTGACTTCAGAACAGCAGATATACATGGTTAAAGGTAATAAATAGTGGTAGTTTGGAGTGTAGGAATTCACAGGAAATACCTCCATTCTCTCTGGCCTTTTTGCAAAGAAGGAAACCTATATATATTTGCATAAATCCAAAATGGCCACCTCGGTTAAAATATCTTTAATTTTTTTGGTATCAATTTATTTAGATGATCTAAGATTATAAATAGGGATTTTTTTTCATCGCAAAAGATCTTAGATACGGTAAGTTTGTCAATCCCATTTTATTAAGAAACAAGTATAAACCTAAGTTGCATCAATCCAAAATGGCTGCCATGCACATATTAAATGCAATATTTAGTTTGTAACAATATATATGAGATACACTTGTAACACATGATAGGATCTCTGGCCATTAAAATAAAACCATGTCAAGTATTTCACAATAATTGTTCTGGTAATGCAGAGTAAAGAAATAAAACTAAATTACATATTTCCAAAATGACCACCATGTAAATGGTTAAAGCAACACGTCCATTATGGGAAATATAGACCTAATTTGCATAAATCTAAAATATTCACATAATGGCTGTTTGTTTGGGGAACAAATATTTACATGGTTTTTGATGGTAAGTTTAATGTTTACATGTAATTTGTTTAACTGCATAGGATAAATGTCTTTTACTCAGTGCTAGCATACATAGATAGGAACCTAAACTAATTTGCATATATTCATAATGCCCGCCTCTTACATAGGTAATACCTACGTTTTTCCACAACTTTGAATGAGTATGACTAAGGATTAAGAAATATAGTTTTTGCAACTGCCAAATTATTTATGAAAATCGTTTCAGTCTTTGATGTCATGAAGTAGGTTTAAGCTTCATTTTGCATCAATCGAAAATGGTTGTTCTGTACATTTTGCATGCAAGATATGATAATAAACAAATATGGCTACCTTATTGAAAATGTTACTTAAAAGTTCACAGATCATTCACAATTTCTGTTCATTAGAGATATCTGACTCCATTGCATTGGTACAGCCTACTCCAATACAATCTCTGCAAGCATTGCTACAGGACAAGTTGTATTTTCGGCATGTGCATTTTGCATTTCAAAATACAAAATGATACAAGAATCGTCTTAGATAAACTATGTACCAAAGAATGTGTACAGTTAATGTGATAAGCACAGGTAAAGGTGGGTTAAGCCTATTCATTGAAAAGTATGTAATATCTTGTTAATAATTAATAAATGAATATGCTGATAAAAATCACGGATGTACGAATGTTAATGATAATATAAATCATGATAATAGTAACAATAGTGGTAATAACAATTATAATGATTATAGTGATGATAACACTAATAATGATAATAATAATAATAATAATAATAATAATAATAATAATAATAATAATAATAATAATAATAATAATAATAATAATAATAATAATAATAATAATAATAATAATAATAATAATAATAATAATAATAATAATATTAATAATAATAATAATAATAATAATAATAATAATAATAATAATAATAATAATAATAATAATAATAATAATAATAATAATAATAATAATGCTAAACTAATAATACTAAACTAATGCTAATAATAATACTACTACTACTACTGCTACTACTACTACTACTACTACTACTACTACTACTACTAACTACTAATAATAATAATAATAATAATAATAATAATAATAATAATAATAATAATAATAATAATAATAATAATAATAATAATAATAATAATAATAATAATAATAATAATAATAATAATAATAATAATAATAATAATAATAATAATAATAATAATAATAATAATAAATGTAATGATAATAGTATGTGAAGATATATCTAAGACGTAGGCAGGCTACAAACAAGGTATGAGAGGTTTGTGAAGAAAAAGGAAAAAATAATCAACTTACATGTATTAGGTATTGAACGTGTGTATGTTGTGATGTCGTGATAGTGTGTGAGATTTTGCTATTGGTGAGTGGTTGATGAAGCGTGTTATGATAAAATTACGTACTGGGAAGTTATTGGTCTGTGTGTATTCCGTGTGGTTGAAGTGTTCGAAGTTTATTCCAAAACAGTTAGGAACATGACCTTGCTATATGACCGTTACTCCGTTATTATTAATTTCTGAGGACTTGGGACGGAAGTTCGAATTGAGCATTTCAGGGTTTGTTAAACGATCACTCCCGAATGAATCCAGATAATTCAAATTGCTCTAACTTATGCAGTTTCATTGTTCGTCACTATAAGAGATGATTAGATGACGTACAAGAGAATATATTTCGGATTAAATCGGAATCCGAGCATTTTAGTCTCGGTAAACTTCTGAAAATAAAAGATTTTACGTGGCTTATTTTGTGGAGATATTTGAAAAAGTAAGACTCATCAATCGTTTTCCTATCTGTAAAGGTCACTTTTCTTTATAGTAGGCAACTTTTTATTAGGCTCAATATGCTTTTGTAAAGTGAATTATTAGTGTCGTCAAATTTAATCCATCTTCAAGTACTTTTAGTCGGTGAAAATGCTCAAGGAAAATGCCATTCCAAATTCTCACTTTAAAAAAAAAAAATCCTTCCTAACGTGATAAGGTGTATCTTTTCTGTAACACTAGGTTGTTATTATGGCAATGCATTGAGACAGGACGGAATTATGCTAAATGAAATAAATTTGGTAGGATGATTATTGACAGAGCCTACGGCTATAAACAAATGATATTCTTGTTACTGTTATTTACAATTTTAGATATGCTATACTAAGTTTAGGTCTACCAAATGCAAAGAACGATCTG
>JAIGNY010002764.1:0-15000 GCA_020152595.1 Chiridota heheva
AATCTCTACTTCAAATCATCGTCAATTTCAAGGGTTTTATTCTACCGTTTGCGGACAATACACTATTTTCTTCCTCCTACATCGCTGTCGAGGTATAGCAATGGAGAGGATTTCGTCTTGGTTTACAAAGGATCCCGAAACTAATGATCAGCTTGTTCACGGATTTATCGAAAGACATTTTCCCTGTATAGATGAACCCCTCTTTAATGTTTCAATGGTGCAGCAAAGAGCTAAGGCCCGGACTACATAAAGCATGTTATAGATTTTGTTATAGATTTTGTTATAATATAATATCTTAATTTTATTTGCCGTGTATGAAAAAATACTAGAAGTAGACTATGAATAAAAGAGAAAAAACCAACAATAGTCTTTGTTATGTCATTATTTAATTCTTTTCACTCTTGTCATGTACTTTACAATACTTTAATGTTCAATATTTATTGTTCAATGTTTCAGCAACCCTCTGAATCTGCGGTGCTAGTTCATGCAACTTTTTCCATTCTTCCTTCTTTAAGTTGATGCCTTTCCCTGCTTTGAGCTTATTTTTCGTACGTCCCCATGATATTCCCTGATGGTAATAAAGGTAGCCCTCTGGAATCTTCGTATCACAGCATACCGCTTTCCACCCAAATGAAACCGGCTCCCAGTAGAAGGACTTATTTCTCTTTGAACAGGTTTCCCAATCGATTTGTCAGGTTCTATCACAGTCGTTTCAGGCGTGCTGACGTTTAAATCAGTTTGAAAAATACACGGTGGCTCCCATGTTGTTTCCTTGGTATTCATGTTTAGAAAATAAGGTTTGTTCTCTTTTTTGTTAAAGTGACCTCGCCATCCAAGTTTAAATGCCTCATCTGATAATTCTGGGTATAATTCAGTAGCATCCATCCTCACTGCAGGTAGAGAAATAAAACTTGAGTCAATGTTAAAGAAAGAAAAAACAAACAATCTCAGTCAGATTGTATTTCAGATAGCTCTGTGATCTGTGCATTAATTTTCTGTACCCCTGATATCAGCTTACGCCATGGGTCAACCTTCAAGATGATTCCTTTCTTGGTCGGTTTCAGTACGCCCTCGCACCAAAAATACTTTCGAATATGCACATAAGTCCATGATGCAAAGTTTTTCACGGTTACCCTGCATAATTCATCTATCTGAAACTCCGTTCCGTCTAAATCATATATTGTTTCTTGTTTTTCTTTGACTGCTTCATCAATGGCAGGCATCAATTTCACGAGTTCCTCCCACTGAGACACACTTAGTGAAAGGCCTGATGGTGTAGGATACCATTTCTCCATATCAAATTTGCGTATATGAATATAAACGTCATTCATAAAAAAAAAGAAGCATTGGCAAAGACACCTCCTTCAAGAAAATGATGATTTTTCCAAAACCAGGCTTCTCTTTTGGCCAGTTTTTCGGCTTCTCTTTTGGCCAGTTTCTCGGTGCTGCTAGTAACAGTTTTCTCCTCTGCTAGTTTACTACGTGGTGGATAGATGGTAATCATCTTAATATTAGGTGGTGAAATTACTTACAAAAAAAAGGTTTGCAATGTCGTGAAAATTCAAACAAAACTGCACTGTCTTGAGATTTGAACAGAATGATTGTGGATTTTTCTACTTCGAGAATTTATATCTCTTAGAATCTTCTTCAACATCTATTTATAGGGATGATAATTATGTCATTGCGTTGACATCATCTATTCGTGGTTTTATATAGTAATATTTTATTTTTAACCCTGGCGTATTCGTACGTCAAAGTCTTGACAACCTCTTTTATGTTCTCATCGGCCCACCCTTTGACCAATGTATTATTTCTAATCCTTGCGTATTCTTACATCATAGTTTTCACGGCATCTATTCATGTTCTGACATGTCGATTTGTTAAGGCTCTATTTTAGTTTTTCCCCTAAGGCATAGTTCTGACGTCATCTATTCATGTTCTCATCGACCCACCCTTTAACCAATATATTATTTTTAACCCTTGCGTATTCTTACATCATAGTTCTGACGTCATCTACCATTATATCATCTTGTTATAAAAACGTCAAACAAATGCAAATATTAAGACACTCTCCACCAGACCTGTCATGGCCAACATCAACCCTTTCATCGAAAAACTCAAAACTTGCTGGAACAGACTTTTCTCAATCAAGTCTTAGAAAAAAGTAACCATTTTCTGATAGAATCCTGCAGTGGCTGCAAGTCTGAGGGTGGAAATCAAGAAGAGCATAGCTGTGTCAGCAAACCAATAGACTCATGGATGATTCTCAGTGCGATACAGACATTGACCAACGCAGAAGTTATTCCTCTCTTTATAAAAACAAGCCTGTTTCTAATGTTGAATCCCGAAAAGCTGGACAATGTTGTGGACGAATTGAATCTCATTCGTCAGCAATGGACTCATCTGACTCCAACATGGGAGGATGTCAAAATGTTCAACAACACAATGGCACCCGAATGGTCCTTGGCGCTACAAACAGCACGAATGGCAATTGCTTTGGACAATCATTTTCGAAGGAAATTGAATGCAGCCCATGTTATCACAGAATCTTTGAACGAGATATTCCAGTAAAAGAACTACACCGACACCTTACCTTGGGCATGATGTTCGATATGATACAGTGGAGATACCATGATATAGCTTCTTATGAACAATGCTCTGTACCTGTTTGGCGAGAAGATGATGGGATGTGTCTCTTCTTAGAATTTGTAAGAAATATAGCCAAAACGGTGCTAGACAAGGATTCATACAAACTGTTACCTTGGGCTGAGTTAAAAAGGCTGAATCAAACGACGACACTGTCGCTGGTGTTGTGACTGCAGCAAAACAAGCTTTGGGGCATAGTGAAAATGTCAGTCCATACCAAATCATCATCCTTTCACTCTTTATTGCAGATTTGTGTCGACAACACCGGCTAGCAGATACCAATGAAAAACTCTTTAATGAACTTTTGCATGCTGTGATGCCGCTGATATGGCAAAAATCGTGTGATTGGAAAGCTTGGATGCATGATCAAAAGAAAGGAGACTGTAAAATGTATCTTAAAAGATTAATGTTGCTTGGAATTCCATTGTTGTTGTATTTATCATTTTTCTGAGTGTGTCATAGAATATACATTACCACCACATAAAATCAGTGTTCTTTTTATTCTTTTCAATTTCCTTGATTTTAATTTTTTCTATCGAATAACCCTGATGGTATAAGCGATCCTGAAGGAGTGATCCTGAAGGGGTAATCTTAAGGGCTGATCTTAAGGGCTGATCTTGGAGGGGTAATCTTAAGGGTAATTTTAAGGGCTGATCTTGGAGGGGTAACCTTGGAGGGGTAATCCTTAAGGGGTAATCTTGGAGAGGTAATCTTGGAGGGGTAATCTTGGAGGGGTGATCCTGGACGGTAGATCTTCAAGGGGTGATCTTGGAGGGTTGATCCTAGAGGGGTGATCCTCGAGGGGCTGATCCTGGACGGTAGATCTTCAAGGGGTGATCTTGGAGGGTTGATCCTCAAGGTCCGATCCTGGGGGTGATCTGGAACCCACTCACTACTTATATATATATATATATATATATATATATATATATATATATATATATATATATATATATATATATATATATGTATGTATATATATATGTATATATATATATAATATATATATATATATATATATATATATATATATATATATATATATATATATATATATATATATATATATATATATATATATATATATACATATATATATATATATATATATATATATATATATATATATATATATATATATATATATATATATATATACATATATATATACATATATATATATATATATATATATATATATATATATATATATATATATATATATATATATATATATATATATATATATCTATATATATATATCTATATATATATATATATATATATATATATATATATATATATATATATATATATATATATATATATATATATATATATATATATATATATATATATATATATATTAATATCAGGCATCATCTTATCATAGTGTGGTGATTTGTTTTAACTATCACCCCCACCTAAGCAAGTTGATCTGGAGCATGCATGAGAGTTTCACCATTCGACCTATAACATATGTGTGGTGTATATACACCTGTACACCACACATATGTTATAAGTCAAATGGTGCATCCCACATGTAAAGCCTGCGTCTGCCACTGATTCTCCCGTTGGTTTTCCTAGATTTTGATTTGATAAAGATTTCGAAATGAGATTCTCCCTATTTTTGTACAGAGTGTAGTGAGTGATCCCTTCAAATTAGCACAGTAGGTAGAGGGCTTTGGAGGACCTTCTTACGGGCAGCTATCAATCACTAATGAGACGCATGTTCCCTACTGCCCTATATATGTTTTGACACAGTGTACTGATCCTCTTAAAACAGCACAGTAGGATATAAGGCTTTGGAGTACCTTCTTACAGCCAGCCATCAGTAAACGGCAGCAATCATTAAAACGGCTGACATCAGTATGACGGTACTACAGGGATGGGCCGTAATTCTCATTTGGAAAGTGGGGGGAAATGAAGGGGAGGGGGTGGGGGTAGGGAGGACATGGCTTCTTATCCAAAACGTGTGTAGGGAAGGGGGAGGACAAGAGGGGACCTCTTTCCCCAAAATGTACTGAATTTAAAAAAATCGGCTGAAAAGTAGGGAAACATGTCCCCCTGTCCCCGCCGCACCTGGAATTACGGCCCTGCTACAGGGGGGCTGGTTCTTGCTATTATTGCAAGGAATATGCACAGACAATGCAAACGATAAGAATTAAATCATAGGCCGATGTCCTTTGATTTGCTGATGAAAACAAAAAGCAGCACTTTAAGAATAATTTGAAACTGTAAGTTTGAAAACTTTTTAATAGGCTTATATATTAAAGACAGAATCGCGTCTCAAGAAAAATGGCTCGATCCGTCACCAATAAATCTGACCATATTAGTAACGTCACTTCCTCAGCGGTAATTAATTGTCTTATCGGTGCATGGCCGGTGATTGTGTACACATTTCGAGCAATCAGAAAGTAGTTAGTTTCATTTCTTATCTCCACGGCATCGACGTTTACACGATATCTGGTCTTTAATTCATACGGATTCCATATCGAAATCTTCAAATGTAAAAATCACAGACGAAAGAGCTTATAAATAATATCCCATAACAGCTATTGTTGTCGTACCCAAGGTGACCAAGCTCATGGATAATGAGGGGGCGCTATTGCACAGCTCGCTATCACAGCAGTAGCTACACCCTTCAACTCCGAGCACTTCTGAGCACAGTTCTGAACAAGATAATACGCATCCGCGATTGATTATTGTCACCTCGTTATCTACCGTAGTAGTACTTTTCTGTGAAGAAAAAAAACAAGGCAAAATTTGTGTCTTACTCTTGTGATATATCTATTTTCTTATGTAAATTCATTGTTTTCTAACGCTCTGCCATTTCTGTGGAACATAATTCTAATTAGGGACGTGGGAAGTGGGGGAGGGTCCGGGATGGCCGTGCCCCCAATAATCTTTCCAGGGATTCCTCCCCCCCCCCCACCCCACACACCCGTAATGAAGTTCTAATAAATTGATTTTGAAGAGTCAGATTCCAATAGCTTCTTTTCTTCCGGAAATCTTCAATTTTCGTAAAATCTTCTTCAATATTCATAAATTTTTCTTCATTTTCGTGAAAATTGCTTCATTTTTTGTGCAATTTTGTCATTTTCGGGATTTTTTTCTCTAATTTTCGAAAGGTTTCTATCAATTTTAAGGAAATTTCCTTCAATTTTTGTAAAATATCTTTCATTTTTGTAAATTTCCTTCAGTTTTCGGGAATTGTTTTTAAATTTTCGTGATATTTTCGTGACATTTGTTTTAATTTTAGTGCAATTTCCTTCATTTTTGGAAATTTTTTTTAATTTTCGAGAAGTTGTCTTCATTCAATTTTCGGAAAATGTTCTCGCACTATTGACATCTTCCACCTCTACCTCTTCCACTCACATATTTTGTAAAATGTTGTCAAATTTTACCAATAATTTTACAAACCCTCCCCGTTTACAAATAGTTTTTGGACAGTGATAAGAGATTCATACATTTTGTACTGAGCTTTGTTAAGAGAAATGATACAATCTGCCTCCCCTCTCCCCAATGTCAAATACTTTCCTACGCCACTGATTCTAATGAAGAGAAATTTGGTCTTTACCATATCTCCAACCAACCTAAAGCTGGAGAACTGAAGAAGACATTTTGAACATTACCAAGGCTACCAAAGAATCATAATCATCGTAGTTTAAAAGAAAACTGTCTATGGACCTTTAAGGTCAGTATTCAAATAGTATGGGAGTGGCGGCGTTTGCTTTTCAACATTGGAGAGACGAATCCAGTGGGCGTCATATATAACATAAGGCTTCATTTTTTAGGAGGACACAATGTTATTTGTCCCCAACAAAAATATTGGGACATGTCACCCTCCCTCCCCTTCCCCCCCCTTCCTGACTGCCGCCTATGAGTATGAAAAATCATCCAATCACTGGTCAAGGAATTATAAACCAACAATGCGCGCATTACAAATTTCGCTCTTAATTTGCCTCCACGTGTTGGCATCGTAGATATCAACTACGAACATTGCCATAATCAGATAATCTAAAAATGAAGAATCATTAATTTTGGTTTATTCGTGTTTTAAAAAATTGTACATTTTTGCTTGAGATGTTGTCTTTTTTATTAATCTGTTAATTTAGTTGTTAGAATAAAATGTTAACTACTGAAATGACATAAAGAACTTTAAATCTGGAGACATTCTATGGAATTTTTTCAAAGCCTGCTTGGTTGTCTGGTTTTCAAATGTTTTATTTCCGCTTCTCCCCCAATACAAGTACCCAACATAGCAAGATACAAGATGCAACTTAAAAACTAGTTATTGTTAAGTACTTTATTAAGTTGTTTAACTCCCACCTGAAAGTGGAATCGTGGAAAACGGGGGCCGGGCAAGCTCCTCTAGCCGTCAAAGAGGTTATATGCCTCCTGTCCGGTTGAAAGGTAAAATTGGGACTTGAATAATTTGGTAAAATGAAGACTAATTTAATAAATGTAACTGAAATGAATTTATTCTTTGTTTTATATGATCTATTTTATTTTTAAGTTAACTATATATATATGACTTCGACAATCCCCTTACAACCCCCCGCCCACACACACACACACCTACAGTCCCGCATTCCGAGTTGAGTTTTCCACAATATTACTCACATAACATGACCCACTGCAGGTAGTCGTGGTATTTGAGAACGTGGCGGACACGAAGGGGTCGTTGCAGTCCTCGTCGGTAATTCCATTGAGGTATCCACACATGTAGCACTCGACGGCAGCCAATTGGTGCTGGCAGAAACAAAACAAGGAAATGTACATGTAAATGCAATGCCATATATTGGTTGAAAGTGTATTCAAATCTAAGCAGATAAGTTTTTGAATTTTGAAGAATGGAAAAAAAACTTTTAGTTTTCGACTTATATTTGATCAAAAAAATCGATTTTCAATTAATGCGAAATGTGTGATGTAGGCCTCTGACTGAGCTTCAAAGTCTGTCTATTTCTGTAAATTTGTTTCTTAACAAAAAATTAAAGAGAAAGTTTATTCCTGCAAGAATCTTTTCAGGGGCGTAGCAAAACCTCAAAAAACCTTTTGATCAGAATTTGCTACAAAAGAATGTACGCCTTGTAACTGCAGGGAGCTCAGCTCAAAATACACCTTGTAACTGCAGGGAGCTCAGCTCCCTCGTAATTACACAATTTGCATTAAATTTCCAATTTGATGCCAGAGATTTTAAAATGCTGTAAAATAGTCAAAGTTTAACCGATTTTGATGAAATTATTTTCTACTATGGTGGTTTTTAATGGATTTTAAATCAATTAATGTAATGTATACACGTCCATATAGCTTTAATGCTTTTGATGTCCAAAGCTTTAATTTTCGGTAACTATGGTCCATATACCTTAATGCTTCCAGTAATTTTAATAGCTTTAATGCTTCCAGTAATTTAAACGTCCATAGCTTTAATGTAATGTATACACGTCCATATAGCTTTAATGCTTCCGGTAATGTATACACGTCCATATACCTTTAATGCTTCCAGTAATGTATACACGTCCATATACCTTTAATGCTTCTAGTAATGTATACACGTCCATATAGCTTTAATGCTTCCAGTAATGTATACACGTCCATATAGCTTTAATGCTTCCGGTAATGTATACACGTCCATATACCTTTAATGCTTCCAGTAATGTATACACGTCCATATAGCTTTAATGCTTCCAGTTGTGTATACACGTCCATATAGCTTTAATGCTTTCATGCCAAATTAACCCCAAACAACTTTATATTTGAGAGAGATCGGTCACTGGCCACGTGGATCCAGGGGTTATTCTGTACCAGTGGCGTATCTATATGATTTCCATATAAGAGGAAAGGGGAGAGGGAAGGGGAGGGGGAGGGGGCAGGAAAATTGACAAGATGACCTAAACTTGATATCTATTCTCCACCAAAACTTTTAGGAAAAGATCAAAATTAAGTCAAATATGATTGTTTGCGGCCAAATAATCAAGCAAATCTCACGGCCAACCTGAATGCTTAGAAGGTCGTCTGGCGGCCATGCTGAATGCTTGGAAAGTCAAATTAGGAAATGCTTAGATTATACTAATTGGAACATAATCTGTCGAACATTGAAAGAAAATTTTGTACAATTTTCAGAAATTGAAGGACCGATAAACAGTCCGGTAGCATGCATATTAATGGTTAATGGGAACATCTTGCTACATGGAAGCTACCATTTTGTGATATTTCCCATGATCTTTTGCTATCCTAACGTTAAAGCCTTTATGCAATGTTACATTTTTAAAATTTGAAATATGTCTGGGAAAAATATCTTTGCTAGCAGAAACTTACAACTTATAAAAATACCTTTATTACTGTCATGGCTTTTTCAACTCCTATTTGATATGTTTACCACGCCGTTTTCAAAATATTAGATAGAATAGACAATAGAGCTAGGCTTTTAAGGAGCGAAACGGCCATTTTGAAAATTCAAATGTTTTTTAACACAATGATTTTCAATATTTGAAGTACCTAAATTAGAAAGTATGACATTTCATTGCAACATCTGAACAATATGGCTGCATGACTTCAATATTCTCGTGTGTTATAAATGTTCCTATTAATAGGCATGCTTACAGACTGATAAAGTTTAAAATAGAAGCATCTTTAAAAGTGGCGCAAAAATAGGTAGGAAAGATGAGTAAACCTCATGGGCCCGCCTAAAATGCTGGGTCCCTGCTAGCAATGACCCCACGATATCCTTTTTATTGGACCTCTATCGCCAAATGCCATACTGGCCCCAGGTTACGCAACTGATCCTTTAAAGGAGCACTAGACGAAAGTGAGGGCGTATTTTTCAGAGGTCCCAAAAATTTGAATGTTTATCTAGCACGCAATGGTACAGCAATTTTCTGGTTGATATGAATATTCAAGTAACCTTTGCCCTTACGTCGGCTGTGAGCTATAGAAGTATGAGTTTATCGATCTGTCATGGATATATATAAAATTCGCAAAAACGAGCGCCCTCACTTTTCGGTCTAGTGCTCCTTTATCCATCGAAAATTAAAAAAGAAATGATAGACTAATAATTCTATGATAAATTCACATGCCAAACTTCCATGTATCCGGGATAGCGTATAGGCTTATGCAAACAAAATGTAATAGACCGACAGACAAAATCATCTTTTATTTTATTCCTAAATCACTCAAGAAAGTTGGCAAATTTGTGTTGTTCTATTAAATTCCATTCCTTTAGAAAAGTTATATTTTTGCCATAATTCGAAGAAATACAGCAGAATCCCCAATAATTCAACAGCTGATAAAAAAATTAGGTTATAAAGTAAGGCCGTAATTCGTGGAGGACAGTGAGGACAGTCAAAATCTTAAATTTTTTGAAAACAATGTATATGGTCTCAAGTCTCCCTCCCCACTTTGGAAACTGAGCAAACTTATGCTGCTATAAAGGTATACCTTTATATAAAGGTATACCTTTATAACCCAATAGAAGCTATATAAACGAAAGACAATGCAAATTTCGGCAACTCGGTATTCTTAAGGATTAGATCAGTGTTCAAGCAAGTCGTATGAAAGAGGACTTTAAAAGTAACAAAATGGTAAAAAAAAGCAGACAAAAATCTTATTCCGCTAAGGACTTTAATTTTAAAGTTGTGTCTCATTTGTGCAGAAACGACTTAAATCAGACTAGTTGTGACGTCACAGCCTCAGATTCTTCCAAAACTGTATGTATTCTATCATATTTCGTCCTGTACTTTTGTGGCTTTAAAACCATTGCATATGTCAGGAAAGTAGTAAAACATAATCTAATATGGGTAATTATACTTTACCACCTGAAGAAAGTTCGTGGAAAAACAATTCAAATAATTAAAAAATTTAAGACATTTTTTTTAAATACATTAACAATTGTAAAGAAAGTGAGGATCAACCTTCCATAGTAGACTTACTACACCAGTCATTTTACACAAATGAGACCGAACTTAAAGCTTACAAAAAATGTTACGCCATCAGTAATATCCTCGTTAAACGACACCACTCCCTTCGGCCCTCCCCCACTCCACCATCCATAAGGCTAGTTATACACTGTTCCAGATTGAAGAATTTACGATATAGGGAGTTACGTTATGTCAACTTACCAACAACGGCGCACAAGACCGCGAGACCCAGCCAAATAGTATTCATGGTGTATGACTTGATGTAACGTCAGAGATCTGGAAATAAGATGCAAGGATAGAAACACTTGATATCAATTATGGGTGTGTTCTTATTGGTGTAAAGGAAGATACAGGCAATATTATCAAGCCCATGGGGCTGCGTCTGCACTCCTCCCCATCCCCTCCCCTCCCGCCAAGGTACATACAAATCTCATATACCTCCCAATAATCAATGTGAATTGGGAAATTTGAATGAGGAAACTCACCCCATTCCTCTCCCACCCCATAGATAATCCTGACTACAACCCCGATTATGTTAAACCGTTTTAAAATATATCAAAAATATACCTTCCCTCTTCTTTTCAAGGCGAACTTTGAAAGCAGCTTTTAAGTTTAAATTCTCCCTAAATGAAGTTTAAATTCTCCCTAAATTAAAAAAAAATCAACAAGGGTTAATGAGCCCCCCCCCCCCCTCCAAAAATAACTGATGGAAGTAGTTTCGCCTCAGTTTGTTTCTTCTGAAGTCATCTTTTATATAAGATGGACTTAACTGACTACGTAACTAACCTTTTGACAAGTCCCGTTTACATGTTTTGATTCTATTCAATCACTTATTCACAACAACGACGTAGATATATGGCGCCGCCCTTGTGCATAGGCCTAATAGATGACGTATTAATTCAATGCACCAAGCTGCCAAAGCATGAGTGGCGACGCCAACCACATGTTCGATGCCATTGCATAAATGGGCGCCAATCGTTACTGCTACAATAAGTACACGGATGTATACCCTTCTCCTCTCTTCCTACCTCAGACTTAATCCCAAAATGTATTCAATGATGTAAGTTCTGTACTTACCTAATTTGTAAAAAAGTAAGACCCTAAAAGGTAAGGCTCTAAAAGGTAAGGCCCTAAAAGGTAAGGCCCTAAAAGGTAAGTGCCCTAAAAGGTAAGGACCTAAAAGATAAGGGCCTTAAAAGGTAAGGCCCTAAAAGGTAAGGACCTAAAAGATAAGGGCCTTAAAAGGTAAGGCCCTAAAAGGTAAGGGCCCTAAAAGGTTAGGGCCCTAAAAGGTAAGGCCCTAAAAGGTAAGTGCCCTAAAAGGTAAGGACCTAAAAGATAAGGGCCTTAAAAGGTAAGGCCCTAAAAGGTAAGGGCCCTAAAAGGTTAGGGCCCTAAAAGGTAAGGCCCTTAAAGGTAAGGCCCTAAAAGGCAAGGCCTTAAAAAGTAAGGCATGTACAATACGACAGCATATAGCTTGATAGGGTAACCCTCCCCCCCCCCCTCTTCCACCTTCCCTCCCCACCGGAATAATTATCAATTTCTATCGCTCTGCCAATACTGATGACACTCTTTTCCTTTGTTTTATTTTCAGCCAAGAATATTATAGATCAAGATATTTTGGACAAAAATTCGGAAAAACAGGAAAATTTTATACCAAGATCTACACAAATTTGGAATTGAGAGATCAAAAGTTTCGAAATCGGAAGAATTTGATCAAGGTTTGTCGTATTGATCATGAATTAAAATTTGTCATGTCCCAAATTAAGCGAAAAGCAAATCAGTATATATTAGACATGATAGCATGCAGGGGCATAGGAAGAATCACCTCTCAGCAGGGAAGGGGAGGGGGGGAGACAACATTTCCCATAGAGAAGTGAAAAAATTATACTGGTTAATTACGTTTCCATCAAAAGTTGCTGCTAATCTGAAATCCCCTTCAATTTTCGGGAAATTTCTTTCATTTTCTGGATGTTTTCTTCAATTTCGGGAAATTTTAGCCAGTTTTCAATTTTACCAAAATATCCAATAATGTTACCACATTTTGCAATGTAATGTTAATAAATTCCCAATTTTACCTCCCAACTGGGAAGAAAGCATACAACCGGGAAGGTGAAATCCTGTCATGGGGGAGGTTTGCCTTTTTTGACAAATTATGAGGAGGGAAAACAAAGATAGGCAGATTTGAAGGTCTTTTCAGTAGGAAAAACGTCCAAACGGCTTTTGGGCCCCAACGTTTCGTAAGGAAAAATTTGAAATGGAGATAAGGTTCGCGAAGCACGAAAAACTTCACAATTGTGGTCTCTAGGGTGGTATTTGTGCTACTTTCTTTAATGAAAAGATCATATATATATCTCTGACACTTCTTAAAAGAAGGACGTTTTTCAATGATAAAAGGACACTTAAAAAGGAACACTTGTCCTCGTTGAAAGGGCACATTTTCCTCTGAAAAGGGGCACTTTTCCTCTATGAAAAAGGGCACTTTTTAAACTTGTGAGAAGAGTAAAGGAAAATCCCTTGTGTCCTATCCCCCCCATCCTATCCCCTTCACACTGATTTCGCCACCTATGGGTGTGCATGGAACGATAATAAAACAGAGAAATGCCGCTTTGGCGCTTCCCTCTTTTGAAGATATTGTTTTTCACAGTCCGACCATTGGATATGCGGCGTATGCCTACACTGCTGGGAGAACTTAGTAAGTTAATTTCATGACCTAATTTCCAAAATCGACTCGGTCCGTTATAGTAAAATAGTGGAAACTAGAAAATACATCACCGCGCGGTAATGTTTTCAAAGATCTATGGCCAGGCAATAACAACTAGTTGAGTTTAATTGGGAGAAAATATGTTATAGCCTAAAACATGAAAATAGCAACAAAAATTATCCAAATTTTGAACTTGAAAGTCTTATTATGATTTTCATTAAATCATTTAAATATCACAATAAGAAAATCCATGAATTTCTTTATGCTAACTTATTGTATTTCAATTCTTCACCAACTTTATTTAAATGTGAGGGGATAGATATGACGAAGAGGCTTCAAATCGCCATCTTACCCCCAAATCTTGATTTAGCGGGAGTTGGTTTGGTTAACGCCCCAACAGACCTCCATTGGAGTATACGTTAAGACGCCCACGGCTGTTTTATGCACCATTTGTGGAGCACTGGTTGGAGACCCACCGGGAATCGAACCCGGGACGCTAGATTAGAAAGCTGGAGAAGACAGTCTGGTGATTTTAGTGAGTGAACGGACAAAGATTTACATAACTACATAAACAGATAAAAGATTGTGAGTTGTCTTCTCTTTGAAACGTCACAGCTCTTACAGTCATAAGTAAGGAACTACAGCTCCTGACGCTGTGCAAAGACTGACAGTCTGCTCTGATCTTAATGTAAAGCACTTTCTGGTGACGTAAGATCTCTACCTGTCCATCAGTTCATACACAGTCAGTTAGTATTCAACTATCTTGTACTTACTTTCAAGTATGTGAAAACATGAATCTTACCTAATGAAAATGGTTTCCTGGCAGTTCGTTGTTTTTTTCTTCGGCGTTCAAGTTTTGTGTTCGTGCTGTCCTAATGCAGTTCACAAATAAATGCGTGAGGTGAACTTACAGGTCGATAAGATATTCTCGTATCTAGGTTACTTTACATCTTGGTCCAAACCAAAACAATAACTTCAATCTTTCAAAGCAGGGACTATTCAAGGAAGGTCTCATTGTTACGTGTCTTCAATCGACCCATATTCAACAGGCCATTTCATGAAACTGGCACAGCCAGACGGCCGAGGGACGTGTAATCAATGAACTTGCATTTGATAAAAACTATAGAATTTGGCAATAACAATAATAATCGTAGGTGGACGTCCCATTTTATTATTAAAACATGCATTTATCGACATAATTTATTTCATTATAATAGCGGTCACTCAATATTAATTACTTTTAGGGATTTAAGAAACAAGGATTATAAAGGCTTGAATCAGATGTTGGTCTTCACTTAAAAACCATTAATGTTGATCAACAATGCTAAGCGTCTATTAACGTCTATTTAAAATAAACTTATGAAATTATTCGGTTGGTAAAAGTTTAAAGTTTAAGTGTAGAAATTTCCAGAACAAAAGAGATATTTCGCTTCACGAACCTCGTTATCTAATCGCTATGTTCTCGAATGCTCGATATCGAGTTGGAACAATGATTCTTGAACTCATATTTTTGTTGAATTTTATATCACATTTAAAAAAATCCCAATTTCTTTTATTTCTGATGACTGTAACATTTTCTACAACCATTTGTATTCCTTCTACACAAGATATATGGAACGCATGGTGCATTATTAGATAAGATAAATAAGATCAATTTGTTTCGTCCACAATGGAAACTTGTCGCCCTGTGGCAAAACGAAACATATTCAAAATGATATATGATTATAAAAG
>JAIGNY010002764.1:17500-90000 GCA_020152595.1 Chiridota heheva
CTCTCAAAAATGTTGAAAAAATTGTGTAAGCTGGCAATTTTCAAAATGGCCGCCGTCCGCCATTTTGAAAAACATAAAAAATCATACCTATGGCCCCAAATAAAATAAAATGACAAATGAGGTGTCATTTTCACATAACTATGGCATTACAAATCCAATGGAACTCACCTTGTACAGTTTTGGGATCCCCAGAACCCCCAAATCCAAGATGGCTGCCATCCGTCATTTTGTAAAACATAAAACCTCATATTTCTTGACCCAGATAAGCTAAGATGACAAATGAGGTGTCATTTCCTAATAATTTTGACATTGCCAATCCAATAGAATGGTCAATGTACATTTTTGAAATCCCCATAACCTTTTAAACCCAAGATGGCCGCCATCCGCCATTTTGTAAAACAAGAAAACGTCATATTATTTGACACCAGATGAGCTATAAATGACAAACGTAATGACATTTTAAGAACGAAATGTACATTGTAACGATTCGAGTTCCCCATGGACTTCAAATCCAAAATGGCCATGGGCCCACCTATGCCCCGGGCCCGGGGTACGGTGCCCCCAGGGTTGGCGCTAACGACTTCAAGCAAGGGGGGATTTATTCATTTCAACCGTCAATAACATATACCATTGTTTGAAGTAACAATGATAAAGCATTGGGAAAGTCACTTATTCCCTATTCCCTGATAGGCCAACCCAACCCCCTCCTCACCCCCACCGCACTAATGTCATGTATGTGCAACCACAATCATTTGATTCAGAACTTTCTTCCATGAACCAAGGAGAAAGACCAGTTGCTGATGCCAAATTAGCTTCTTCACTGTCTGTAACTCTGAAAGAATTAGGAGATGAGATGCAGAAACTTACCCCATACAAAACAGTCAAGCGTGGAGAGGAAACGGCCAGTTTTTCAGAGCAAACCCCTCAAAACGTTTGCTCAGAGAACGCGTGGAGCGATATATGCCCTGGCCAGAGCTCAAAATGATCAAACCAGACCACATCCAAAAACACAGACTGTACCTGGGTTTGCTGGGTTTCAGACAAACCTATCACAACCAGATGACAGAAGTCGTGCGATATACCACATGACATATCCCAACCCACCTAACAAGATAATCCTCTATGATGTATTGAATAAACTTCAAAAATCAATCAAAGAAAAACAGATGCCATTTGCCATTATTGTTGGGGATCAACTGGTATACGTGCTTTTGCTAGAGTTGAAGAGTGAGAACCCAAATTTGTTCAGCAAAATCTTACCATTTATGGGACCATTCCACATTTAAATGTCGTTCATGAATGTTATGTACAAGAGGTTTAAGGGTTCTGGGATCTCAGATGTGTTGGTGGCAGCAGGAGTAATCGCAGATGGTTCTGTGGACCAAGCCCTTCGTGAAAAACATGTCAAACGTGGAGTTCGCTGCCTGCGGCTATTCTACGAGACTCTGGTCCACCATGCCTTAGACAAAAGATTAGGAGGTGCTCCTTTATCTAAAGAGGTAAAGGCCACCATTGCTAAGCTCCATCATTCGAACGACGCACAGGAACTTTCTGATGCACGTACAGAGTTGGAAAGCAATGCTGAGTTGAAAGACCTTGTTGACACTCTCTTCAAGGATATTAAGGGTGCCTCTCTTGCAGAATACTGGATATCCTTTATGGAAATAGTGGAAATTCTGACACAAAACAGCCATGCATTTAGATCAAGTAATTGGACTGAATTTAAATCCTCGCTAAAACTGATGCTTCCGTGGTTGCAGATATACGACAACGACAAGTACGGAAGGCATTTTCCCGACTTTACCTCAGTACTTGATTCTCTTCCTAAAGATCAGGCTGCATTCATGGAGAGCGGCATGTTTGCACAATCAATGACTTGGAAAACCATATTCATGCGTGGCTCTAGACATATGGATAGAATCAACAATGAATAAGGGCTCGAAGCTGAAGTCTGGTTGGCTGGTCATTCTCAACGATGAAAAGCAGCTCCTGTCAAATACTCGCAATGTGAATAATGTAAAACGGGTCAGAGCAAGTATCCATCGCCATGCTGATCTCAACAAACAAGGCAAAGTGAAGCATGCTGATAGCTCATCAAGTAAAATGAAGAAGGACGAACAAGCAGTACATGATATAAGTGCATGTCTGTCAGAATTTCAGTGTGATCCATTTGACCATACAAACCAGACTCTTCAATCGTTACAATCTGTAATCCCAGCTTCGGCAATTCTCGCTACTGACTTTAAATGAGCAAAGGAGGATGGAACAAGGAAATTGGAAGAGTTTATGAAAGAGAGAGTGTATTCTAAGTCCAAGTCTCTCAACGACAGAGCTCCCCGCAGCAAGCGACAAAACTTTTCAAAGCAAGAACTGCAGAGAATCACTGTTGAGAACGTGAAAGGAAAAACTGAGGAAATGG
This sequence comes from Chiridota heheva, assembly GCA_020152595.1. Taxonomy (NCBI): domain Eukaryota; kingdom Metazoa; phylum Echinodermata; class Holothuroidea; order Apodida; family Chiridotidae; genus Chiridota; species Chiridota heheva. The sequence goes on from JAIGNY010002764.1 coordinate 19,920, forward strand.
AAAATAAAGCCTTATCCTCTGTTCTTGCGTTGGTGGAGACAAGCGGGGCCCTTCAACTTAAGATGTGCTGCAGCACCGGGTTACAGCTAACTGTCTGGCTATCTTCAATGCTAATGGAACTATGCGTAAGACACAAAGGAGCAAGCTGCAGCAAAAATTAACAATGACTGTCATTACAGAGCCTGATGTTTATACATTTATTATTGACATGGGTCTAATCTGGCGCCTGACCACTTTTACCACAGAAGACAGAGAGAAGGGAGATGGTACCAAATATACTTGGGGAGATTATGCACAAAAGCTGGTGCGCTCTGTTCTAGCAAGACACAAGAATGCAGAGCGAATTATTTGTGTTAATGATTCATATGATCAGAACCACTCAATCAAAGACAGTGAGAGAATTCTGCGCCAAAAGCATTTGCCAATCAGAAATGTTTACATGAAGTCAAAGGACAAATTTCCGTCTAATAAGGAATTCCATGCTTTTCTGAGTAAACCTGAGAACAAGCTTCGTCTTCAGGCATTCATTCAAACTGCATTCCAGAACTCAGCAAAGATCACTAGCACTGAGATCATCTACGGTGTAGTGGGTTGTACTACTAAGAACCTGACAACAGACTAGATTGTATCAGCACTTTCATGCGATCATGCAGAGGCAGACACTGCCATGTTCACCATATATAGTGTGCTGCGGTCAGAGGGATATACAAAAGCTGTTGTTCTTGACACCGAGGACACGGACAACTATGTACAAGCAGCATATGTTGCTTAAATAACTTCAGGACCAACGTTGTTGAAACGCAAACACGAACTGATCTCTGCCCGGTGTTTATGCAATGAGGCAATGGCAGCATCCATCATCCAACTGCATGTACTCACTGGATGTGACCACAACTCTGGCTTTTATGGAGCAAGCAAGAGACTCATCGCAGATCACCTGGAAAAGTCTCAAGAGGCGCACAACCTGTTAGCAGCATGTGGAACTTGCCTCCCAGTGACACAAGGGGTCATAACTGATTTGGAGTGGTTTGTCATTAGAAACGTCTTTTGTGATACCAAAAGCAAGACTCTTGCGGATGTTCGAGCTGCAAAGTGGAGAGCTTAGAAGAAGAAAAGCACTGTTCGACTTGTGCCTGACTCAGACAGTCTCCGGAGAGAGAGCAAATTATCTTGCATATTTGCAAAGACATTACACACTCCAAAGTCATCCCTCTCCGATTGGCCATGGATGACATCTTGTAAATGGCATGTGTTTGCCAATCCGATTTACTCAGCCCCCACTTCCGCCATCCATATCCCTACCTTCAGCACCACAGACAGCTGCAAACCATGATAATACCAGTGAAAGTGATGGCAGTGATCTTGACACCTCCTGCAGTGAAACAAGTGAAGACAGCGACGCTTGAATAGTATGAAGAGACTGCATAGCCATGGCGGAATATATTGTCTGGATGACAACTTATTAGATCAAGATAATAAAATGTCATGTGTCATGAAACTGTAAAATAAACAGTGGGCTGATAACATTAAAATTGATATCAAAACCCTTTCAATATCCACATTAACAGCTTAAGTGCCATACATGTACTGTAAGGTTTAACGTTTTTATGGTGGCCGTCGCATATCGCATTGATTATATTTTCAAGAGAATTACATTGCAAGAATTGTTATAAAAAAACACCCGATTAGTCAACTTCTGGGGATTTCGGATATTCAAAATGTCGGACGGTGGCCATCTTGGATTCAAGGGTTGTGACAATCCCTTCAACTCTTCAGTATTCATTCAAAAAAGATGTTTATGATATAATTAAAATGGTACCTAACTTGACAGTCTTTAATAGCTCATCTGGTGTCAAATATATGATGTTTTCTTGTTTTTTTAAAATGGCGGATGGCGGCCATCTTGGGTTTAAAGGTCATGGGGATTTCAAAAATGTACATTGACCATTCTATTGGATTGGCAATGTCAAAATTATCAGAAAATGACACCTCATTTGTCATCTTAGCTTATCTGGGTCAAGAAATATGAGGTTTTAGGTTTTTCAAAATGGCGGATGGCAGCCATCTTGGATATGGGGGTTCTGGGGATCCCAAAACTGTACAAGGTGAGTTCCATTGGATTTGTAATGCCATAGTTATGCGAAAATGACACCTCATTTGTCATTTTATTTTATTTGGGGCCATAGGTATGAATTTTTATGTCTTTCAAAATTGCGGACGGCGGCCATTTGAAAAATTGCCAATTTACACAATTTTCCCAACATTTTTGAGAGGTTCATAGGAGCTAAATTTTTTTAAATTAGTTCCCGAAGACGAATCCACCAAGAAACAAAGGTCCGAACGAAATGGTCACGGAATCCCTCAAAATGACCCTACTAGTAGGGAGAGCGGATGTTTGTTGTCATTTAATATTTTAGTTATTTTTCGGTGCATCATGTCATTGTGGAGATCAGAGACGGCCTTCAGAAATATGTCATCACCAACAACACGGCTTGTGGCCCTTATGATCTTCTCCAGTTTACTACTTGAATCTTTTGTAAGCAGCACGAATATACAGATAATACTGAAAGTGAACACGCTTTGTATTATTGACTGGTAAAAGAGCTGAAGAATAATATTGCCAACTTTGAAATGTTTAAGTTTTCATGAAAATTACAACCTTTGGTACGCCTTGGTTCTTGTTGCATCAGCCTGGTTTTTAAAGGTAAGTTTACGGTCAATGATAGTGCCTATATATTTGTAATGGTCCACCTGTTCAACAACCTCATTATTAACCCTGATTGGAGCATGATCACATGACCGTTTTCTAAAATCAAACACCATCTCCTTTTTTTTTTTTACAATTTAATTTCAGATTTTGATTGCAAAAAAATAACCAATTTTATCCTCATACGGAGCAGTAGTGTTATTATGAAGTTAAACGGGTTATGAAGGTAACGGGATTATCACGGTTACCCTCATAACAAGGAAAGTAATCACGGAATCGTCAGCATATTTGATAATTGAGCAAACATCATGTTTACTTCTGCAATCAATAGTGTACAAGCAAAAGAGGATAGGAGACCGACAACAACCATGGGGTGCACCTGTACTAACGGACCAAACATCAGAGCATAAGCCATTCATCTTAACAAACTGTGGTCCGTCTCTGAAATAATTCAAGATCCATAATAATAACCTACAATTGACACCCATACCTAACAGTTTGTTTATCAGCAAGTGCGGCTGAATGAAAATAAAAGCACTTGAGAAGTCGACAAATGTAGCCCGAATTAAAAAAAAATTGATGTTTCCAAGTGTTCATCATCAACACTTCTTTTGTCTCTGTAGGCAAATTGCATTGGGATCTAAAATAAAACCATGAGTCATTTAGCAAAAACCTTAGAATAAGTTTTTCAAAACATTTCATGATAGTCGAAGTAAGTGCAACTGGACGATAGTCATTTATGGTTGTAACTGTATTTGATTTTGGCACTGGAGTGATTGCGGATGTTCTCCAAATAATAATACAAATTATGGGAACATAGTGGCCTACATTGCGGTATCAAAAATGTATTTTAAGGATCTCAGTCATTCTTAAAATTGGGATTTCTCCTAACAGCCCGGACTGACAAACACTGGTTCTATTTTGTATAGTTCTATTATGTATGGTTTTCTTATGTATGGTTCTGGTTTCTGACTGCATAGCTGGCCTAAAATAAAGCCTGTCGTTAATGTGCAAGTTTAGGCGATATATAAGGTCCAATTACGCCCATTTAGCCTTAATGATTGTCAAAATATTCTTAAAATTATATATGCTGTGCAATGTAACATTTCTACATAATCTTGTTATGCAAATATGCAACAAACTGTTTTACATTTGTTTTACAATTGAAGGGATTGTATTCTGTTCACAGTGAAGGATCGACTTTCTTGTCACGTAATGAATAGTTATAAGTCATCGATATTGAACGTCTATTTGAAATTTTCACTGAACAGATACAGGAGAAGAATATACAATTAGTGGTCGATTATGCATGCGTGGCCCCAGAGGTGCAATTAGAAGATGTGGGCTCATTGCTCGGGCCCCTCAAATTTCGGGGTTTTTCCCGAGAACAGTGGGGTTTACCCACCCTTTCCACCATATTGTTGCGCCATTGCGTGGTTCCAGAAGGGTGGGGCAAGTGCAGATCCAGAATTCTCCTTCACAAAGTGTGGGGGACATTGGCAGTTTTTTTAAATTATTCAAGAAAGTATACAGAAGATGTCCCCTCCCCCCCCCCTCCCTTCTCCAGGAATTGCGGCCCATAACAAGTCTGCATGTCTACTAGTTGTTAGTCCTATCCCACAATACATTTTTTTACATGGTGGCGTGTAAAGTGGGTTATTACACTTTCCATACATAAAGAGGTGTGTTGAACATTAGGCTACCAAACTTAGGTCTGTGGTCAATGGGGCGAAATTTGCTCCAAACTATTTTACAATATTATGTACCTTTCTTGCTTTAATTCTTATACGTACTTCTTTGAAGATGTTTTAGTGTTCAAAAATACAAAATCAGAAGACCCTTTATGCTTGTTTTGGCAAAAAAGTTTTTCCCAGTTGGACCTTTGAAGTTCTATGATTGTCATACAGCTGTTTGGCCAACAACTCATGCACTGAGATTCAGCTAACAAGTAAACATTTTATCGAACTTTGACCATATGAATAATCAATTCACATCGCGAACAGAAGACTCACAAAACTGAGAAAATAGATCAATTCTAACATTTCCAAGTAAGTTTTAAACGGCAGGATTTTGTAGTAAACACCTGGTGATAAAAGTTTTTTTTGAAATTTTAGTGAAGAATATTTTCAGAGAAGCTGTGTAAAGTTGAAGAAAGTTCCTTAAATTGTTATGAAATCTCTGTCTGTTTATTGGCGTGCATAGAAAAAACTACCTTCGTGTAGCCGCAGATTAGTAAACAACAACAATGGCAACGTCAGCATACAGAAACGGGTTAAAACAAACGATGGTAAACTGGTAAATGGTTCCATAATTACATGTCTACCCGGCCGTTGTACTGACTGACTGACAGAAGTCTTGAAGATATCAAACATATCCTAATCTGTTACTCATCGACTGATGACATTTTTAAGAATATGCTAATTTGTTATGTATTTCAGGGCGACCTTGTTTTTTTTCTTATGTAAATCCTATGTTTTTTTTTTTAAATCTGTCATAATTCTTCGAAGTGGTGCAGCAATTTCTGACCAAAGGTTTTTGAAATTTTTTTAAATACTGAAATACCCCCATTCAATTTGTAGCAGAAATAAAGTTGTCATTATTCTCTGTGATTGGGATATAGAAAAGAAATTTAAAGAGTTTCTTAAAGATTTCGGTCAGGCGTAACTCAAAAGCCAAACATGTTATTTGCATACTATCATGACCTGCTCATGTTTTACCTCCTTTAAGGAATTGCTATACGTGTCCATATACCTTTAAGCAAGCATTCATTCGGTTATCTAAAAAGCGTCAAAAAAGGAATACAAAATCATAGAAAGATCTTTTATTTATTGTAGTGTATTCCAACCCACACTCACCCACCCACACTAATATCAGAAGTGACCGCCTGCATGCGCTAACATGGTTTGGTAGTCCCAGCTCAAAAAGCCAAATCAGTTTGAAAAAATGCCAGATTAAACTTTAAAAAATAATAATTAAAAAAATGTCAAACTGTAATCAAGTCAAGAAAAAATATAATTTAGAAAGGGATCGGTTGTGGGTACAGCTGTTCTGGAAGAGTTAAATGTACTGAGAAGGAACAAAAGGTTGAAAAATATCACGTGATCCAAACGTCATCATTTAAACTTTTGTATTTTTTATTCTCCATCAAAGTCTTTGAGAATATAGGCCAGAATTAGGCCAAATAAGATATCTTACAAGCAAACAAGTCATGCAAGCCGCCAAAAAGCCAAACAATAAAGAAAAAAGCCAAACAATAAACAAAAAAGCAAATAATATTTTTTGTGGACAAGCAAGTCTCAAAAAATTAGAAATAGCCCAAAAAACATTTATAATTTGGCTTCTAAAAAGCCAATATACATATATACCAACCCTGGCTAACGTAACAGCAATATATACAGATATATACAGACTGACAGGTATACATACAACCTTCAGGATCTACATTACATTGATATTGATCTCGCACAATTCATTGAGCTCAGTGATCTAATTTGCATTATATAAACCAATTTTCAGCTTAAGGCCTATATGCCACTTGCAATGGTATAGTTTCTACAGTAATGATAACCATTCACCTTTCGCTGTACATCGCACAGGGCAACACAAAGGCGGCGGATCCGAGGCTGGGGCTCCAGTGCAGTCCTCAATAATTTTTGGTGAAAGTTTTGGAAACTTTATTAATAATTATTTTGGAATTTGCACACTTTTTAAACAAATTTTACGAAAGTGCCCCTTTCAAAATGAAATGCCTCTTAATTACTGACCCAGTAGTAGGAAACTGGCACGATCGGAAATATCAAATAAATTAAAACCAGGGTGTAGCCAGCCTTCTGAATTTTGGGAGGGAGGGGTGGCCGAAGAATATATTCAGGACCTTTTAACATGTTTTCTGGCTATTTTTACCATTTCACCATTGCCATTTTATTTTTTTTCTTCTTCTTTTTTGGGGATGGGGGGGTGGGGAGTAGGTTGAGGGTTGGGGAGGGTTGTTTCGTACGATCCTATCGCCGCCCCTTGCTACATCCATGCTAAATATGATTAAAAAATCGAAAGTGCCCTTTCTTTCAGAAGCCCCTATTCCATGTTTTCTTAAGTAGGGGGAACTGAAACTTGGAGACAAGGAGCTGGGGCAGAGTCTCCATATTCCCCGTCTTTTATGTTTTGTTTGATATCAAATAAGGAGTAAACCTTCTCAATGGGGGCAGCCGCGGCCTCCGCGTGCTTTAGCTAGTCACACGTCTGTTAATGGAACTTGTATGGCCCTATGCGTATTAAGGTCTTGGTGGTACTAACAGTTTTAGTGACGTTAATATATCATCAAAAACCCAAGTAACGTTGGAAAAAAATATGTAAAAAATCGAGTAATATTCAGCTTGTCTCCATGGTTACAGAAGTTCTTCTGACAACAGATATAGCATTGTTTGGTGGTGCCCGTCATTGTGCATTCTGGGCATGCGTCCTGCTGCGGGTTGCAGCCCCGGATGATGTCTTTTTTCCCGTCAGCCATAGTAACCGTAGACGTCTGCGGAGAAAATAGTATGAAGTTTATTGACCAACAACAGAAGAAGAAAAAAACTGAGATATTACTAAAGCACGCCCCCCTCCCCCCTTCTTCTTCATTCGCACACACACCCTTCGGTAAAAATGCCAAAATAAATATATTAAAACCAGGTATTGTGGGAGCATGGACAATAATATAAAATAAAATTCAACTTTTCTGAGTGCAAATACAGACAACCAATCAATAAAGTGACTAGCACACTGTACAATCACACAATGCGTGCAGCCTGTACTTAATTAGAAACGATCTACAACCAGATCTGACTTAAAGATGTGAACATGGCAATTTTACAAATTTTACAGAGACAAGTTTCCCGGAATTAAAACGAGTGTTTCAAACATGTATTTGCCAATCATGTTTTCTTCTTAAAGTATATGTGCCTAATATAATGTTTATGCTACATGTTAACTTTGAGTTTTGATAATTGACATGATTGAGTGGATAAGTGACGTAGCCGGTGAGAGGTATAAGCCTTGCTCCTAGCTCCCAACTGCATTTTTAATCAATGTCCATCTTCTTTGGTTATAACGTGGCTTTGCCCTTATCTTACCTACTGTGGTGAAGCGGTTATCATACTGTCTACAGACCACAAGGCCCTGGGTTTGCAAGCCTGGGTTGGCCCATCAGACAGTTTATGGTATAGGTTATGATACTGCAGTGCAGTTAGCATATTTTTTTTGTCTGATGTGATTTTAAAAAAATGTGTGTCAATTTTTACGACCCTGGTGACACTTATACTATACCAGGAAGTTGCCATCCTAAAATGGCGAAACGCCCTGCTAATACTGAACTATAGGTCGTTGAGGGAATTTCTCGGGGTGTACTTACAAAGCAAACTCCGGTAGAGCAGTTCATGTGCGTCATATCACCAATGTAAATCTTATCTGTTAATTCTTCACACGCCCCACCATCCATAGCTGAATTACAAGAGAAGCACATAAAGGCATCCGTAATATCTGAAACGAAAAGGACAAATTGTATTGCAATCAGAACCTGTCTGCATGTGACGTCACGCCACATGATTCATAAAAATCAGTCCAGATTAGTTTTCCATGTATCTTGTTAAAGCGGCTTCACCGGGCTGGAGTTGGGCTTCACCGGGCTGGGGTTGGGCTTCACCGGGCTGGGGTTGGGCTTCATTGGGCTTCACCGGGCTGGGGTTGGGCTTCACCGGGCTAGGGTTGGGCTTCACCAGGCTGGGGTTGGGCTTCACCGGGCTGGGGTTGGGCTTCACCGGGCTGGGGTTGGCCCCACCGGGCTGGGGTTGGGCTTCACCGGGCTGGTGTTGGGCTTCACCGGCTGGGGTTGGGCCTCACCAGGATGGGTTTGGGCTTCACCGGGCTGGGGTTGGGCCTCACCGGGCTGAGGTTGGGCCTCACCGGGCTGGGTTTGGGCTTCACTGGGATTCTCCAAGAACTCTACGTAAACTCGGCGACAAAGCTTTTAAAGATCTCCTAGTTTCTTCACCATTCTGTTAAAAGTTTAAGAACAGCTCTATCGCGATTAATGTGGCGGTGTACATTTTATTCCAAAACAATTTACTGATTGGCCCATTAGTACAAGTTTCCATTGGACCATTGTATTTCTAACCATCCAAACACTCGAATTGAAATATATTTACCTTCATAAATATTAGAGACGGTGGCCTTTAAAGTCCTCTTTCCTATCAGATCAACATGCTTGACTACTGAACTGTTGAACTTATCCTGGATAAAAAATCCGCCTCTTGAAAACAACTCCATTGCTACCTGGCTATTTTTACGATCTCTGGTCTAAATTTCAAAATTAAACAAGGTAGGAAGGATAGAAGCCTGGAAATAGACGAAATAGACGCTATCATGTTCATTCATGAATATTGTAATCGTGAACATTTGCATTTTTTGTCAAATGCCTGGGAGGGTCACCTGATAGCAATGTCATTATTGAATGTTTTTCGATGGTGCTCAAAAGGTCTGTGTCAAATTGAGCAGGCCCGTGTTTCAAGGGGCGTAGTTTTGAAATAAGGTGATATCTGAATCTGATCACCTGCCAGCTTGGGAAAAAAATGAGTTGGGGGTTTCTTCAAAACACTTGCACATTTGAACAATTTCAATAAAGGCGAGGCAGAGAATGTTCACATACAAACACGACACAATCTTGGAAGTTGTGCTTATTTAAGTTTTAGGCAGTCTTTTTGTTTTCCTTGAGGGGGAGGGGGTATTTTTTATTTGAGAACACTTTGCGAAAAATAGCATGGCCTCATATATCATAATAATCCTCTCCACATTCACGTTGGCAGTACTTGGTGCATGTTCCTTTGGGTAATGTGGCGTTCGGGTCTTATAACAAGTTGTGAACCAGTCAAATCTCGATTTTTTTTTCTTGCTCGGGCCCGTGGACGGCTTGATCGCCCTTTCGACGGTCCATCATCATCATGATCCTATTGTTGGATGAAACACACCCACTTCCAGGCTTCCCACTAATTGTCCGCTAGTATCGGGCTAAGATTGGGTGCTTTGGTTTCCTCGTATGTCGATCAAATCTAGAGGGTACGGAGGGTGCCCCTCAAATTATGTGCCCCTAGCTCACCTCTTGCAACTTAAGATTTCTTCCGTTACCACTAAATTTCAGTAAAAAGTACAACATTGCAACAAAAAAATCAAAATATGGCTTGAAAACGGCCTAAGGTTAAATTGACTTACTTATTATGTGAATCAAGAGTATCAATAAGACTGCCACGGCGTGGTAAACAGACAACTGCATCATCTTCAGCTTGCAGATCACGAGATAGTGTGGGCACCTGATCACTGCCGGAAAAGAAACACTCTATCATTCTATGCAGTAATATATAAAGCGCATTGAAATGGTAAATCAGATTATAATTACTTCAGGCTTGCATGGTTTATGTATCCGTACGTACCGTCTGGTTTAATTAACATTCAATATTAACCTTTACAGTTGAAAAAAAAATAGGTCAACATATCATACTTGTTTTGACATAGTGAAGAACGTCTAGAGATGAATTTGTTGTTTTGCCTTAATGACGAATGCGCATTAACGCTGTTTGAATAAAAATTACTTTACTTTTTGTGTTACGTGTATGTGTCATTTCTTGGCTTACAGTTTAAACAATTTAAATGTAAAAAGGAAGCGAGTAAAAAAATATATCAATCAAAGTGATATGAATGTAAATACATCCGTGAGTATGGTATTAACGTGCTCTCGGCAGCTCGGCCCAAAATTGCTTTTGCTAATTTTATAAATATATTTTAAATCTGTGGCTTATTTATGTAGAATCTAACCAATAGAAGTCTCATCACACTACTTTTACATAAATTTTCACCCATCCCGTACAAACAAACAAATTTCGAAAAGTCAGTGGAAAAGCACGTACAAATTTCAAGTACTCAGTTGGGAATTTAGTTATGTATATGATATTCCGTACTACCGAAAAGGTATTCAATTTAGTGTGAGACGCACACTAATACGCCCTCACTTTTCGGTCGAGAGCACCTTTGCCGAAAGTCGGAAATGCATTCGAAATACAGGCGTATACTTTCGTAGTCAAAACGGGGACGATATTTAAATGGCTTCATGTCGCAAGCGGGGGAAACCTTTGTGAGGGTTGAGGAAACGTTGCATGCATACCGGTAATATATATGGGTAAGTTAAATATAAGAGCCAAATTACGCGCGTTTACCGGCATAGGTGTAAGAACCGAGTGAATCCGTGCCCCTCTCCCCTTCCACTTTTCCGAAAAATGAAAAAAGTGCCCCTTTTGAAAATGAAAAGTGCTCCTCAATTACTGTCAAAGGTGCATAAATTGGTAGAATCTGCGCACACGTTTCACAAAAATATTTCAAAGTGCCCCTTTTAAAATAAAATGCCCGTTACTTACCGACTCAATGGTAGGAAGCTGGTGACCTTTGTCAGTCTCATTTAAAGGATTAATGTGTCCCCATTGGAAAAGTACCCTTTTCTAAAATGAAGTGCCCCTTTACTTTACTTTGTTTTTTGGGCTCACTTATTCGATCTACAAAAATTAGGAGGGGACATATTACTTGAGAAGTGCCCCCTAAGAAGTCATTCCCCCCTCCCCCAGTCCCTCACACATACACACACACATATATATATACTTTTTGAAAGCTTCCTACACCCTTGTATGCATGCCTATACATTCGTGGTCAAAACAGGGACGATATTTAATATGGCATAATTTGATTAAATGTCGCAAGCGGGGAAAACCTCGACTATAGTGCGGGTTGGGCATCATAATATAAGGGTCAAGTTCAAATTACCGAGCATTAACCAGATATGTCCAATACTAAAGATTACAAGATCACTATTAAAAGAGTTTAAAAAAGGGGGCTGTCCTGGCATTTACGGAATAAAAAAAAGCAGTAACGTGTCCAAGGGGGCTAAGCCTCCCCCTCACCTTCCCAAATTCTGTCGAATCCCTAAATATAATTAACTAAAATGTTAACTAAACCATGTGTGGCATTTTTTGCAATCGTATCGACTGAGCTATCGTTAATTTTGGACCAAATTTTTGCAGTTTGCACCAAAAAACCTCCCATTTTCGACAAACATATTTCATTTTGGCACCAAAATCTTATTATTGAGCCAAAAATCTGCTCTTTTGGATACAAATCTTCAGGTTTTATCAAAAATTTCAATTTTATACCAAAATTTTCAAGGGCCACAATCTACATAGGACCAAAAATCTTTGGTTGCATGCATGCTTTATTTTGATTTAATAGGGTCATGCGCGCATGGGAGCTATAATGAATTTTTAAAGCAATACAATTTTAAAATAGACCTTTTGCCTATGCTAATTGGGAAAAAAATTTTTGGTAATTCTCTTTTTATTTACAGGAATTTTTCTTCATTTTGAGTAAATTTTCTTTGAATGTTTACAAAATTTTTCATTTTCAGTAAATTTTCTTTAATGTTCAGAAAATCTTCTTCAATTTCCGGGATTTTTTTTTTCAATTTCCAGGAAAATACTTCACTTTTCAGAAAAGCACTGTTAATTTAGACGGAAATTTTCAGAAACTCTTGCCAAAATTCCAATTTTATGTTTCACAATTTGTCATAAAAATAAATGTGCATGCATGCAACCGGGAACCCTTTTCGGGAGTGCCTCTAACTCATACATATGCACCTCTGTCAGTCTGTCCTAATCTGAAACCGACCCTCAAGTCAGTTTCCTCAAAAACGAAAAGCAAAGAAAGATAACAAGGTGATCGATGTAGGTATTCATTAATTTATCATAAAATAGAATAGATACAATAAATAAAGATGTCATCAATTAGATTGGCCCCTGCTAAAAACAAAAAGAAAGAACATCCGCTTCCAAATGCTATGTAAAATCAATAACAACCATCGCCATTGATAATGATAATCTAAGCAATAAGAATAGTTTACAATACCAGATATAATGAACATACTAATTAGTTATTCATTGATTTGCATGCCTCAAAACTTAAACAATTAGGTTGATTATAAGACTGCTATAAAAATGTTTAGAGCAAGAGAAGGTCTTTGCCACTAAAGCTGCAAAGTTTATTTAATTGTGAAGAGAATAATTATTATTTTACTAGTCTAAGATAAAATGACCATTTTATACATGTTTTTACACGTACTTCCTTAAACACAAAGTGTATTTCTATCTATGGAGTTAAGCTATGTCTCTCACTGAAGGTTAAGCTATGTAACTCACTGAAGGTTAAGCTATGTAACTCACTGAGGGATAAGCTATGTAACTCACTGAAGGATAAGCTATGTAACTCACTGAAGGATAAGCTATGTAACTCACTAAAGGATAAGCTGAAACAATGTAGTAGTGAAAGGATCTTTAAAAATAATTATAAATGTGAAATTATGGATGTATATAGAGATTACAAAATTAATATTTTATTTTTTTTGCTATTTATTAATGCGTTTAGTTCCATCACCATTAGTACAACCACTGTGATATTTACAAGACATTATTTTACTGTTGGTTTGGTCGCCGCCGCATGCCAATATTGCGCCCTTACATCCACGACATTTGGTACATTTCTACTCGCAGCGCCCTCACATTCTGTACAAGCTGTGCATGTACGTCACGCGTATAAACCATTACGCATACGGACGGACGTAGGCCTACGCAAGATTTACCAAATCCAAAATTAAGATTACTCTCACACGGCCGAACGGGAGATACAGTGAAGCAATCAACTCTGTAAAAATTTTATCTAAATATGTACAGGAGGTATAGCAAAACCTGATTTGATTTCCATTTAATGAAATTCACGGGAAAATTAGACGATGAAGTCGAGGTTAGTAACACAATTTTACGTTGTTGTTAATTACTGCAGTGTTAGTACCTAATCAGCGAGAAAAAAAAAATATATAAATTCTCCACTTTGAATTAGTTTTTATAATTATATGTAGCCTAGAGCTATATGATATTAAAAACTAAGCTAGCCTAACGTTAGATCATGAAGTACAACTGTTATATTCATTGTTTTTATTATTTATATATGTATTAAAGTATAGGCCTAGGCAAATTACACTAACGTTAGGCCTAACTTTACACTACTCGGGGCCCACCGAGTTATGCAAGTGCAAAAGTCTTTTAGGTTAGTGTAATAGTACTACTGAAATATTTGATACAGCTAGTTCTTGGCCTATAACTGTAGGCCTATGTGGGTATAAAACGTAGAGTAAATATTCCAGTATCCGGGATGACGACATGAAACGTGCGTAAATCAAAACAACCTGGTGAAAACAAATCAGTTTACCATACCAGTGTGAAAATTATCAGTCACATTTACAGGCCTAAAGCTTTAAGTTCGCTTGGGTGTTTTTGCTGGAAATTCTTGCAAATTTGGATGAAATATCGTAGAATAGATCATTTTGAAGTGAAATTTATTGTGCGTATGTCGGCTCACGTACGTGTTGCTCACTGATAAAGAGTCCTTAATGTTCAAAGTGTCTGGATGACCGAATACTTGAAATGGATAGGCTTGCAATTATACAATACAGGTTCACTTTGAATCTCACTGTAAGAGACAGCGAAGTTCCTAGGTCGAATGTCAAATTAAGCTGAATTCTCAGGTGAATTTCACATTTGACCTTATAAGTGTGCTGCACTCAGTCAGTGCACTGCCAAGGGTTTTGTGACAAAATTTGCTTTTACTTTTAAAATAACACTAATGAATGCATTAGTGCATTAGTTGTTGATAGTATTCTATTTGTAATTTATATAAAGTCAATGATACAAGAATACACATAACTATATATAGGGGTGTAGCAAAGAGCAAAGAAAAAATATTTAAGCATTGCACCCTCCCTACTTCACCTCTATCATAATGGCTGTCATTGCATGGTTTGTCTAAGGTAATCTAGGAGTTAAAGTGTCTTTAAGTGTGATTGTTTCAAAGTTATTTAGTTTTATAGGCCTAGTATATTCTATGAGATTTATTGGTATTTTAGGTAAATAATGCAGTGTGTCCTGTTTGCCAATGCCGCAAATCACGCGATAGTTTTTTTTATGCCAAGGTAGATATTTTATTGCCATGCCGTTACGCCAAATAAGATCCATCTACTTTTTCCGCTGCCACACGCCAAAGAAGTAGTTTCACACCGAAGATGTTCGTGTCTTAGTGCACGGAATGCAGACTAGCCACCTCAGAACTTCGGAAGTGGTCATGGTTGATGATTCTGATGCTTAATTTTCTATTCATAACCCTGGAATAATGACACAATTTTTGTCCGATATTGAAATTGATATTTCCACCTCATAAGTTCGCTGCACAGCGGGGACATTATCAAAACAATTGTATTCAATGATACTCCTTTTATTTTTTTTAAACAATAAACAGAGTATTACTTCGACTTCAACATAATAATATCATCAGTTTAATGTAAGGCACTCCTACTTTAAAACAGCTTTTTGAATTTTAAGACCTTTTTTTATGTGTAATCTTAGACTCCCAAGCCACGCTAGTGAGATAAACATTTTCCGGTGTCATGCAGCACCTGCAATACTACATGGCTCGCGTATAGTACTCATTCGTGTAATCTGAGCAGGCACTTTCTAGCAGCCATGTTCCTGTACCATCGGGCAGTTTGAATATGGCACAGTATTGTCTCCTGCACTGTATGTTCTGAACACTGTACAGGAATTCCTGCATGATCTGGAGCATCATAATTTTCAAGAATAAACTTAGGCTGCATGGGGCTATGCGCGATAAATTCTGTATGTTTAGATTGAAAATTAGTTTTATGGCTTCATCTCTCAGTTGTACTCTAAACTGTTTACACTTATTAAAATGGCTATCAAAATTAAACAGAGCAGTGTAGGCTAGTACCATAGCTTAAAGTTAAAGAGGGAATCTCTTCTCAGTATAATTCGTAAAAATACTTGAATAGACATGTATACTGTACGCATTGTGTGTATGTGCAGTTTGTGTATGTACAGTGTGCTAGTAATGTCAGCAGCAGTTATTGATTGGTTGTCAGCATTAGAGTATGACAAATCAGAAATGATGACTTTTATTGTCTGTCCATGTTAGCATATTATCTAGCTTTTAATATACCAGAAGATTTGAAATATAAATTGTCCTTAAAATTTGCAGTTTAGTATTAACAGCTACTAGTATTAAAGACAGTGTTGTTGCGAGTTCCAGATGTAGACATTGGGTAATCTGCAGTCCTCACGATGATATCAAGGAATTATTTTTCTTGATTTCGGTATAGAAGCTAGGCAAATGCGTTTTAAATATGAAAATTGGTTCTTTTTCAGTTTCTGATCCCCTCATAACCATTTAACACCCTACATCAATTTTACTTCCAGCACATATCATACTTTAATGTATAACCTCGTCAATGTTTTGTTTCCAGCCATGGATCACAGTAGAAATTGCAACAATTTTGCTCATGTTGGACTTTCGATAGCAACTGATAGACAACCATCTTCTTAACCTTGAAGAGTGTGAACCCGCACAACAGAAGCTGGATCCTGTTATATCTACAGTAAGTATGGACACAATTAACATCTACATGTATATCAATGGCTGAGTGTATTAATCACTGTTGAAGCTACTGTAGTATTTTGTGTTGCCTGACATTGCTTTTGATGTCACAATTTTTGAGAACAGGAGAATCAAGATATTTCATGCTTTTGAATATACAGTACAGGTAGTCCTGTATTTTAAATTTCTTCACAGATTATCTATTTTTTTTGTAAAATCCCATTCACTGGGGTTTGTAATGTATATCTGATATTTTTTGTAAATCTCAATTCTTTTTAAAACATATTTTATGTACGTACTCATGCAAAAGTTGATTTACATGTAAATACATTTTCTTGAAATTGAATTGATATTAAGTAACCAGGAAGGGATTGATTTGTAAACTAAAAAATCTTTTTTTTTAATCAAGCTAACTTGTGTACAGTAGTGTATCTGTTTATTAAAGAACATTTTAAAGACGGAGGCTCGTCTCAATAGAATTATGTGATGAGAACATTTACGTCACTTCCGGTTGTGTGCCACACAAGATCCATGTACCGTATGTTTGTAGTCAAGGTAGCGGCATGTTGTGTGTGTGTGTGAAGTTTCATGCAGTGCATAACTTTACGATAAAGTTTTTTTTTTTCCAACGTGTTTGTCAGAAAGAAAAAGTGAAAGTGAAATATTAGTAAGATAATACTACAGTAGTAGTCACTAGATGTAAATTACTGTGAAAGATAAAAACAAAAATTGAAATAAATTATTCTACCGGGGCTCGAACTCACGTCATTGGTTTGAAAAAGAACCGAAACCCATCTCCCTAACCAACTGGGCTATTACATGTGTTGACCTTCACCGAGTTTTTAATTAATATATACCTGGAAATAAGAGCCAACAAATTGTGCAGTAAGTGTTTGAATTTTCAACCAATCAAACAATTTGAATGGAATTCTAAATATTGTGTCCATAAATTATTTTGCCTCTTTTTAAGTTTGAGTGGCCATTTTGTCTTTATTCTATTACCTACTTCTGATATGTTCATATTTTGTGACATCCTTTAGGTCATCATACACAATATTTTGGTACCTGTCATAGGATACAGTAAAACCAGTTCTGCAAAACATTTCTGAAATGTATTACTTTATTTTTCCATTTGTTTTAGCTACTTGCTGTGCACATGCTTGCTAAATAACCTTTCTTAAAAAACCACAGTAGTCAATTTGCATTATCTTAGATAAGACGAAGTCATAATCGTTTCAAATCATGCAGTTTTTCCTTTTGTTCAGTATTGTAGTGGTGGAAAAAGTAAGAAATTTCTGTTTTTCTTTGAATTTTTACAGACAAAGCTGTGGAATCAATACGCCCATCCGTTGAGCAGATGCTTTCACCAATTTCCTCCATTGCAACATAAATGGCACCCGACGTGGAAGACAGCACAGCATTTATACTGTCACACAGTCTGGACATTATGCCTTCTATTTGTCTATTAGTGGTCGAATCGTATTAGTAAATGCCATGTACAATGAAGAAACTTTTATGTCTATCACAAAATTTGCAGATGTTATCAGTAAATCTCTGGACAGCACTCCTTGAAGAAGAAATTTGAAGTGAGAACTATATCTGGAAACATTGCATAAAAAAGAATGCAAACAATCATATCAAAATTAGTGGCAGTTGACCGTTGCTTTAATAGTTTCAGTTAAAAATATTTGAAAAAAGTATGCAAATGATGACATGAACAATTGAATAGCTCTCCGTTTTAATTGATCCCTTGTCAACTTCTCAGGTATCACCAATATTTTAAAGCTTTTGAGCTAGACAAATATAAACTCTAATTTTTGGCTTTAAGGGATTTGTTTACTATCAAGGAAGCAACGCAAAGTCCCGAGTAACCGGAAACAAGATTTAAGTTTTGCTGAAATTTTTGGAAGCATGCAGGTAACCAGTCGGACCCAGATGTATTTTTTGTATGAAGGGCAGCATACTGCATGCAACAAACTTCCAAGTTGTTTATTTGACTCTGTATGTATAATTACCTCTACAGTAGGCCACACTTTAAATAGCCACATTCTGTATGCTATCTGTATAGGTGAAAGCTGTCCTTTATTAATTTTCTTGATATTTCAAGAAATTTCTTGTACAGGAGAAAAGGGATCGTTCACATGATCAATTCCTTCAAAAAATTTTTTTCCAGTTTCACTTATGCACAAGGGCAAAATTATATTATGTTTGATTGAATTATAAACACATGCATTTTTTTTTTTTTTTAACCACGCCTTTGTAAATCAGACAAGGTAAAAAAGTATTAACATTTCTGTAAAAATCATTCAGTATTGCTGTGCAGTGGGTCATAACCGGCCTTGCGTTGGTTCAGAAAAGTGCTCATTCAAAATTTAATCATGGTGAATCTAGTTTATTTTATTCAGGATAATTTGGTAAATATGATTAATCCACAGTAAAAAAAGATAATGTACAGTACATTAATTTTTCTTTTCAAGAATGTAGAATAAACTGCTCTTAGAGTCCCTTTAAAAATATGCTGTCCATTAACTCAATTGATGATGGTCATAGCTAATTGAAGATAACAAATCTGTATTCAATTCTTCTGTTTGATAAGTGTGGGACTAATGAATCACATTTTGTAAGGTCTATGAAACTTCAAAGGCTGTTGAAAAAGTGTTCGACTAAGTTGGTTTCCATCCAAATTTTCAACTCATCATTGAAATGGAACTTTTTCTCCAGGTAGGCAGTGTTCACCAATCTTTAAAACTGCATGTCTAAAAAAACTAAATTCCCTAACTTGCTTGTAACAACATAGATAACAGGGCCGGATTTAGATATGTGGGGGTCCTGGGCACAAACCGATGTGGGGGCCCCTTTCAGAAAATATTCGCCCGTAAAAACAAAAAAGGGTTTTTACATCGGGGATAGGTGATCAGAAAAGGGGCTCCATCTTGCATAGCAACAGCAAAGGTCCATGAAAGGGTCCCCACATCGGAAAAGGGCCCATCTTAGCAACAGCCAAGGGCCCTCCCACATGCCATCCCTCCCGGTACCACATGCCATCCCTCCCTGTACCACATGCCATCCCTCCCTGTACCACCTGCCATCCCTCCCTGTACCACCTGCCATCCCTCCCTGTACCACCTGCCATCCCTCCTGTACCACCTGCCATCCCTCCCTGTACCACCTGCCATCCCTCCCTGTACCACCTGCCATCCCTCCCTGTACCACCTGCCATCCCTCCCTGTACCACCTGCCACCCCTCCCTGTACCACCTGCCACCCCTCCCTGTACCACCTGCCATCCCTCCCTGTACCACCTGCCATCCCTCCCTGTACCACCTGCCACCCCTCCCTGTACCACCTGCCCCCTCCCTGTACCACCTGCCCACCTCCCTGTACCACCACCTCCCTGTACCACCTGCCACCCCTCCCCACCTGCCACCCCCTCCCTGTACCTGCCACCCTCCTGTACCCCTGCCCCCTCCCTGTACCACCACCTGCCACCCCTCCCCTGTACCACCTGCCACCCCTCCTGTACCACCTGCCACCTCCCTGTACCACCTGCCACCCCCCCTGTACCACCTGCACCCCCCCTCCTGTACCACCTGTACCACCTGCCACCCCTCCCTGTACCACCTGCCACCCCTCCTACCACCTGCCACCCCTCCTGCCCACCTGCCGTCACCTCCTGCTGCACCTGCCACCCCTCCCTGTACCACCCCTCCCTGTACCACCTGCCACCCTCCCTGCCACCACCCCCCTGTACCACCTGTCACCCCTCCCTGTACCACCCCTCCCTGTACCACCACCCCTCCCTGTACCACCTGTACCACCTGCCCCCTCCCTGCCACCCTCCCTACCACCTGCCACCCCTCCCTGTACCACCTGCCACCTGTACCACCTTCCACCCCTCCCTGCCACCTGCCACCCCTCCCTGTACCACCTGCCCACCCCTCCCTGTACCACCTGCCACCCTCCCTGTACCACCACCCTCCCTGTACCACCTGCCACCCCTCCCTGTACCACCTGCCACCCCTCCCTGTACCACCTGCCACCCCTCCCTGTACCACCTGCCACCCCTCCCTGTACCACCCCTCACCACCCCTCCCTGTACCACCCTCCCTGTACCACCCCCTCCCTGTACCACATGTCATCCCCCTTTGTACCAAGTGCCATCCCCCTTTGTACCAAGTGCCATCCCCCTTTGTACCAAGTGCCATCCCACCCTGTTTCACAGGCCATTTCATGCTATCCCACATGGTATCGGACCCTGTTTGTGGGCACCACGACAGCTAGGGTCAAATTGTGCCTAAGAGGTTAGATCATTCCAGAGGTAGGAAGGAGAGTAAACAGGGAGATTGAGAGAAACACCGAGAACTAAAAGCCAGAAAGCTGGGATTGTGAGAGGTGTATGCGTGAAAAACATAGTAGACAGAGAGTGGGTGGGAGAGGACGACTAAATATGGCTGTAGAGGAAAGCATGATGAAGGAAGATCATTTTATCCGTTTTTTTTTTTTTTTTTTGGCAGAGCTCGGCTATTGAGTTGTGGGGAGTGAGGGAAGCTTGCACAGGGGGCTAGCAAGGAGAACGTGATGGACTGAGGGTATAATGGCAATTGTTACGGAGGGGTGGGGAGCCAATAAGGTGGGTGTGAGTGACCTGATTTAAGGCGGGTAATGTGGATGTTGTCGACACGGGGAAAGTTGTGAATGGTGGGTTTGATCGGAATGGTGGGCTGAATGACATGGAGTTTGTTATCAATTTGGGAGTCCCACTGTCCTGAATTTAAAGCACGGGATGTACTAATGAACCAAATTCTTATCATTATGCCATCTTCCACCCGACATTCTTTCCTCCCAACCCTCGAACTATCACCTCAACACACCCTATACATTCAATTGCCATCCCCTTTTACCTGCCATCCTCCAACATGCTTCATTCCATGCCTGTTTCACCTACTACCCAACCCACCTTTTGCCATACCCTAATCTACCAAATATGCTCTTAACCAACTAATCATTCAAACCTTCAGTATCACCTTCAATTGCAGCTGCACAGCTTCCCAATCTGACACTCCCAATAAAAAATATGCTCTACATTTTAAACCTTATAAACCAGATAGACGAAATCAGAATGAAAATTCATTGTCGATTAATAGCTTATAAGACTTCACTTGAAATGCACAAACAGTATATTTATCAAATTGCTTTCAAAATATTTGCTTTTTCAAACTAACTCTGTACGTGAAAGTCAGTGTAAAAGTATTTTCAATATTAATATATAAAGTATTTTCAAATAAAACAGTGTATACAAACCCTTTTGCAATACCAGTGCGAAGAATGGTAGGCGAAGGGGCATAACAACCTAGGGGTTGAGAAATGTGGGGAGATCTTCCATATACAGTACAAGGATAAATTTCCTTGGCAAATAACTTTCAACACAAAACATTTGTGTGAATATGAATTACGTTGTGACACCGAGACAATAAAATATGAACTAATCAAAACAGTTTTTCATCTGAAATATTACTAAAATCAATGCCGACACATGTAAAATTAATAATTCTTATGTCTTAAGCGGCAATGTCGAGCCCTTTAGTCCAAATTTGTGGACGTTTTGTTCTACAATAATTGCGGGATTTTTAATTGTCGTGTTTGCTGGATCAGCCTGGTGGCTCATATATCTACAAAACAAGAACATAAACCGAACTGTTGTTACCTGCACAAAAATAGTTTTTTTAGGACTCTACTCGTTTAATTGTGGGTGTTATAGGGATTGCAGCTTCGGCAAGATCAAATTTCTTTTATTAAGAGCCACAAATCTCATAATGCATGCAATGCGCCAAGATATACCGGTGGGGAAGAGGGGAATATATAGTCTTTCCAAAATATATGGTTCTTGACACACAAAATGTTCCTATCCGACAAACCTGACAAATAAAAAACAATCCCCAATGGGAGGCTGTGGAGTTTCAGAAAATGACAGTGGCATAGCTAGACTTGTTTTGTCCAACCTCCCCCTTAAAATTTATTTTATTGAGAGCCACAACTATCTCATAATGCATGCAATGCGCCAAGATATGCCGATGAAGGGGTATAGTATTTCCAACATGGGGGATAAAATTCGAAATATATGCTATTTAACACATAAATTGTTCCTATATATCCGACAAACCTGACAAATCAAAAACAAGCCCCGACCGAAGGTAGAGGGGAGTTTGAGAAAATGGCAGTGGCGTAGCTAGACTTTTAAGTCCTACCTCCCACCCTCCCCTACTCCCTCGATGCTGAAACTTTGGGATATTTTGAATATATACTGCATATTTGGGATACTTTGAAAATTTTGAGTAAAAGTCATGTTTTAAGCAAATTAACACTTCAATCAGTTTTGAAGGAAAAGTCAGAAATTTCATAACTCTAGACCTACTTTTAAAATTTCAGACTCGATTGCTTTCATCAGGATTCCTAAAAAACATACTGTAGTTTCTATTTTGCAAAGTAGAATTGCAAATTTCTTAAGTTTTGGAAAATTTTACGGCTAGAGGGAAATTGCCCGTCCACTCCTGTCACCCTTTAGCTAAGCCACTGGAAATACATAGTTGTACTTATATTGTATGAAAGATGGGTATAGCTTTTCTAAAAGAACATTAATTCTATGCCAATTCTGATCGAAATTTACCCCTCCAAATACCAAAACTTCCAGGGATTCCTCTGGCACTCCCTAGCACCCCACGCCATTAAGCTTTGTGCTATGCAATCATACTCATGACAGCTCACATACATATAATTTGTCAGAATTTTGACCCCCGCCCTCAACCAAAGTACCTTAGCTATTGTATGTCCCTGGGCAGGAACAATCAGTGGTGTAGCTATGGAGGCCCTGTCCCACCAAAAAAATTAATATGAGGCCCACAAATTTCTACATGCTTTAAAAATAAGGTCCAAAATGAACCAATGATTAGATTGTACATGAAACTACAGACCGCAAATTTAGTACTGCAACATTCTCTGTTAATTTGTGTCTTCACCATTAATCAGCAACAAATAGTTTAAGATGTTACTTATTAGTACTGCAACATTCTCTGTAAATTTGTCTTCACCATTTATTAGCAACAAATACTTTAAGATGTTACTGCCAGAGAAATTTTCCAAAATGGAAGAAAATTGAAAAAAAAATGGCCAGAATTGAAGGAAATTTCTTGAACATGCTGACAATTTATGCAAATTTTACAAAATAACCCTTTAAAATGCTATTAAAATAAATCATTCAATCTTAGAGCTTTGATATTTAAAATACTGTTACTCCACTATACCATAATTTCAGGAAGTAAGCATTAATGGTATAACATAAGTTGAGTTAAGTTCTTTTAAATAAAATATACATTATTTTAAAATTGAAAGAAATCACAAAAAATGGCCAACAATTTGACTGTGAGATTAAAAACACTCCAAAATTAAACAAAACTATTGTCACTTATTGCCTAAAGACTAATACACTTATGATACAAATTTTCAGCTGTGTACATTAAATACTTTTGTTGCAAGGACTTTCGAAATGAAACATTATAGAGACATTTTGTTACATTTTTTTCTTCTGAATAATTCAGAATGAAGACTTACCCTAGGAGCACTTAAGTGCCATTTTTGGATTCCCCACCTTCAAAAAGAGTCCAATGCTAATTTTCAGAACGTTGTGGGGTAAACAAAACAAATTTAAAGTAAAATGGGAATTTGTTTAGTCGGAACTTCAAAATGACCATCAACGGCAAGAAATTAGTACAAAAGTGACCGAGAATTAGCAACGCGTCCTTATCTCAAAAATGACTTGAGCAATGAGGCCAAAATTTTGTGGGTGTTTTTATAGTATATAATTCCTAACATATACCAAATTTCATGCACACCTGAAATGGTGGGTTACATTTTTTTCTTTAATTTTGTCAAATTGACAAGAAATGACTCAAAATAGTTCTCAAAAGTATATTTTGTGAACAAAATGTAGAGTGCTTAGTGAAAATGAACAGGGTGAAGGTAAAAGAGGGGCAGAATGGAGTACCCTCTGAAAAAGCCAAACTATTGTATGGGCCTGCTACTGTAGAGATGCCTGTGCCCAAAGCTGTGATACCCAACAAAAACATTTCCAATGAACTTTGAAAGCACCTGAAAAGGGCAGACTTTTCAAACACATGATGGAAATAACATTCATGAATGGCATTCAGAAATTGAACTGAAAATAATGTGAATTTCAAGGAAAGCTGGCTTTGACAATGAAGTACTTTATAGCAAAAGTTCACTTAGGCTGCCCACATTAAAAGCATTTTAATGTTTCCAGAAGTATATTATTACTAACAAATTGATAAAATAACACTGGACATTGCTCTCATAAAATTACATTAAAATAACTTCATTTAGCGTCATCATTTGTACTGTACATGTAGGTCCACTTATACACAGAAATCTAAAATAATTTTTGGAAAGCCTCTAGAATAATAATGTAAAATCATGTCCACCTGTAAACCCCATAGTAAACACATGCAGAAAGAGGAAAATATGCCTTAGCAAGTCTGATCCAATGTTCAGTAGAGCAAGATGAGAATAACAAAGATCTATACGAGAATCCATGTGAACTTCTGAAGTTGGAGGTTGTCAACTCTGTGCTGTGCTATTAATAGCAATCCAAAATGAAAGGAGTCACTATCTGGTGGAGTAAATTGCTACTGCTTGGCAGGAAGTTTTCATCGATCTACCTCTTCATGATTAGAAGACAAGATTGCTGTAAGCAAGAATGGAAAATAAAAGGCATTAAGCACACTGGTAAATGTTAATGGTGACATCTTAGACTGACTGATAGTCCCTGCCTTCCTAACTTAAATAGTAAAAAGTATATGACAATGCTTCAGGACCACGTGAGATGGTACTCTATATGCTGCCTTCACACTACATTACTTCCAGTCACATGATACTTACGAACAACTACTGTACATCAATTGTACTGCTCTTGAGACTAAATATTTCTATTTTAATAAAATAACTTATTATCAAGGGTCTATACCTAAATATGTCAAATAATTTTAAATTAGCAATTTAGCACCCTGTATTGCTCTATGTTGTAAGTGACATATAGTATCTAATGAAAACGAGTCCCTGACTGAGATGGTATGTGGCCTGTTTTACACCCCACAAAAATGATATGTCCTGTCCTGAAACTCCCATTAATACCAGTTACATGATGCTTATTAGACCAGCTACTGTCAGTACTGCTCTTTTGATTGGTAAACAAAGTTTTAATGTCTATGAAACATTTGCATTTTTGGAACCTTTTAAGTGTTGAGAAAAACTTCTTGAAATTTTCCCCAAATTGATTCCAGCCTGCGTGAGCTAGAGCCAGGGTTGGAAACATACAAAAAAAGTCACTCCCCAAACTTAAATATCTCCTACAGCATTAGGAATAACATATCAACATAATTTTTGTAGTAAAATGTTTTTAAAATGTTCTCTTTGTTATGAAAGGTTACGAAAAAACATGGGAATATTCCTTTCAGCATTTTTATCTAGGTTTCATACAGTATATCCATCAATGGTAAGTATCAAATCTCACACAACCTTTGTATGAATCAATCGCATTACTCCCAGTATATGCAACAAGCACACCATTCAAGTTTCAGTTTATTTCTTCATAAACCACATCCTTCAATTAGCTTGAACAATGACTGACTGTCAGTTAAAAATCCCCTGCACAAAGATTTGCTGGTAAACAGAGCATTTGTGGTCTTGTTATTGTTTAGGGTGTGAAGATAAACTTTTAAGCTCGTTGTGAATGAATGCATATGAAACTCATTTCATTCTGACCACCAAGAATGCATTTCTAAACAATCATGGACAGAAGAAAGGGGTTTATGAAGATGGCAGTCCATGAGGTTACTGACCACATTGACCTTAACTTACAGTATAGGTGTATGAAGCATTTGAAAAGTGTGTGTGTATTGGGGGGAGGAGGGGGGGAGGGAGGGGGTGAATGACCTAATGAAGGCACTTTCCAAGTCATGTCCGTCCCTGTGTGTATAGAGATAGTAAAGTACAAAGGCCACATCACTTTTTAGAAAGGGGCACTTTTGCAATGGGAACAAATTCCCCATACATGGAACTGCAAAAGTTGCCTATTTACTACTATTGGGTTAGTAATTATTTAAGGGAATTTTACTTTTGAAAAGGCACTTTCGTAATATTTTGTTTATATTGAGTATGCAAACATTACAGTTCTTAAACCCTTTGACAGTAGTTGAGGGGAATTTTTCATTTTTACAATGGGCACTTTTCACATTTTCCAGAAAAGTGGGGGCATGCCCCAATCCCTTGCTTTCAGAACATTGTAGCTTATCAAAAATCAAATAAATTTACTTTACACAAACTTTATAAGAACAGTTGTGTAAACTTCTTGACCTTTGTCCATGGAGATAAGTCTACAGTACTCATAAGGTAAGGAGCACAAAAAAATCACTCTCAAAGACCCCAAAAAGTATCAAGGACAAAACTTAAGTTTTTCATAAGAAATGTAAAAACAAAATACTGAGGAGAAAATATGCAGTCAACCATGACCTTTCAGGTACAGTACAGCAACCACTTCATAACTTAACACCATCAGTAGTACAAAAAACTAGTACACCATCACATTATTTCTATATAGGTTGGTAATTCCCCAAGGACAAGGTGACATTCCCCACCCCACTTCCCCACATACACCAATTTTTGGTAGAAGTTTATTTAGTACATTTAGAGGAAAATTTGCTTGTCCTCCAACACTTTTTTCGATAAGAAGCTAGAGTATGTCCATTCACCACTTTCTATATTAGAATTACGACCATGTTTCCTACACTATGATTGTTCGCTTTAAAGATGCAAAACCATTTAAATGAAAGGCACAACTTTACACAATCCACACCAACCCACTGAGCAACAAACCTATAGCTTTTTGGTTTTCTCTGAAAACATGTCACAAAATTAGTACAAATCATTAATTACAAAAAAGACCTCCGACCTTTAAGGTTTAGTACCATCAAGTAAAAGAGTGTGTGTGTGTATAATGGGGGAGAGGGGGAGATCATTTTATCTTGTCTTCTGGGAATTACCACCCTATATACAAATAATTTGTAGTTGTACTATTTTTTTTTGCTACTGATGGTGTAGTTTTAGCCCAAACGAGCTATCAACTACAAGTACAAAACCCTGCAAAAATAAATGAATGCTTTAATAATGATCTTAGAAAGGGATGCTAGTTGAGCTAAAAATCTCAACAAAAAAAAGGAAAAAGATTTACATCATTAGACCTGAAGACTCAAAATGTTATCAACTGCTTGTTTACAACTTATTTTGATACCAGGGGTATCTAAATACAACCAACAAGCTCCTACTGTCCATTAGTTGAGTAATTAGCGGACAGTAGGAGTATGCAAATGAGGCTTGTTAGCCAATCAGGTAGCTTAAAATGAATCTGGACAGTAGTGGTGATAGAATCATAAATAAACATATGCAAGGCTGTTTGCTTTTGTATGACTGTAGGCAACTGGATGCTACAGTACATCATGTAAATACTAATAACCAGTAGAGCTGTGAATGTTTAGGGATTTTAGTAAACGTGTACACGCCCCAAAAAAACTAGCATGTATCGCTTACACGCGTTTAGTACCGTAATTTTTGGAAAAACACCAAAATTGCTTCAAATTTACAACGCCAAGTTAAAAAAACGAGCGAATAGTATGGCAAAAGTATTGACTATATTGCTTTTTTAGACGCTCGAGTTTTGCTTTTCAAATCATAAAAAGTTTACTTCTACAGTATAAATCATATCATTTTTATGGTAAATGTGCTTGGAAATTCAGTTTAGAAAGAACAGATAACTTCCTTTTAATGTCATTTCGACTCAACATCACGTAACTTTTTTTGCCGTACTCGCTACAGCTTTCAATGTTCCACTGAAAATCTTGCCTATAATACCTCGCTGTAAAAAAATTCAAAAAGTCTCTGAATTTGCTATCAAATTATTTTCTTTTTACTCTGTTAGACATATTATGCACTCCCAGTACATGATTTTTAGATTTTCACTTTTTTGACTAAGAAAGCCTTTACTTGCAACACATGGGCAGAAAGTGCTAATAATTAAGTCTACTTTTACACACTGAACTTTCCTGAAGCACAACCAAGGGCAATTGAATGTACAGCTTCATACATTGAGATAAGGCTATGTTTCAGGATGTGATGTAATCTTGTGTAACACCTGGCTGAATCACTATACTTTGTCTCACACATCAATGATTTGCTCAGATGGAGTGCATATATAACCATGGAAGTAGAAGAGATAAAAAAGATAATACAGTGTGAAACTGTTAAGGGATGGTTATAAGTTTTGATTGTGCCTTAAATTACATATGCAGAACATTATGGGATAGCTGGCAAGCGTTTGGGTTTGGTTAATTTAGATTTTCTGAGAAAAACAGTTTAAGTTGAAGATTAGTCAGCACTTAAAGGTATATGGGAAATGTAAAGATTTTATGTTTAGGAAAGAGCATTAAATTCTAAACAGTATACAGTAATTGAATTTTGTCAACAGCACATAAACAGTAGTTTGCAGGTTATGGCTTTTCAAAGTCTGTAGAAATTTTGATGTGTGTAAAAATCGTGCTGCCGAAAGAGAACAGCTCAATATACAGTATAAAATACCTTATATTTTGTGTCCTAAATATTCAAATTCAGTGGTAAATGAATTAAAAACATTGGAAATCCATTGGTCCTCCCATATTATTATTATTCAATCAAAATTGCATAATTGATTGAAATAAGCCCTAAAATTCAAAATGCTCTAAATCTTGTATGATTTTGATGATTTGTTTTGCTATTTTTATGGTTTATAACATATTTTCTTCCAAATAAGAACAAGTTGTTGCTACCTGTCCATGATCATGCCTGTACTGCAAGTGTATTTATTACCTGTAATTCTATTTTTCTTGGAGAACATTATATATAATTTGCTGGTTTTTGGTATTTTTTAAATTAGATGTGCTTACCTACTGTGCTTAAAAAGTACAAATATTTCTCTTACATATATAATCCAAGAAAACATAAAAATGGTGTTAAATTTCATTTTCTTTTCTTGGTATATTGAAGTTTTGGTCTAGCCCAGACCATCTTCAGCTTGGTACTACTACAACACAGATAACAACAACTTAATACAAAGCTCATACAACACATAGATAAAGTGTTGAGAAAAATATAATTAAGAATCTAATTGATAAGGGTCTGGGCTATGGTTGGGTGGTTCCTTTTCCACCAGTGCACCACAAATGGTTGACAAAGCCCGTGGACATTTGACTTGGTTGTCGATGTTATGTTTGTCCGCACGTAGTACCTGTGTTCTCGTCCGGTCGTATTAAGCGTTTCGTGATAGGAATAATACGATCATAACCGAATACGCAGGCGGCGACCCGTCATTGTAATTGTGTGTTCAGTTGTCGCCGAGACCATTCTTCTTTTCTAATATTTAACTTGGGTCTGAATTCTGCAATACAAACTCCTCCAGATACTTGCTTACCTACGCTAGGGTCACCATCCTCTCACCAATGTGTGTATTGATGCTGCTACCTTTGAACTTAAAAGTCCTGTCCATCGTGGTATTTAACTTTATGGTTATCAAAAAACAGGTTGTTTATCATTCCTATAGGTAAATGTTCATCAAATCTTTCACGTAGGCTTCTGAATTTTTCTCCTACTGTATGTATTTAGATTCACCATTGCAATCATTACACTCTATACAATAAACAACTTCTCTTTTCTTTCACAAACAAGTAATACATAAATAAATGGCGCTTTCTGTGTAAATTTCCTGTACTTTTGGATTTAGTCTTGACTTAATCATTAATTTATCAATATGTAATTGTAGTTTCTGTGTAATCCACAAAAATCTCATTTCTTCATACCAAATGTTTTGACATATCCCCCAAAACCCAATCCTTCATACCAAATGTTTTTGACATATCTCCCAAAACATGAATAGCAACCCATAGGTAAAAAGTGGCCTACCTAAAATAACAACAGCAAGTAAAACCTTAGTACGCTCGAATCACAGCCTTTTCAATTTTTCCAAAAAATATTAAAGATACAGTATGTACATTACAAGTAAACATTGTTCATGGATTGGATTGTTGAAATATAATACATAATCCCTATTTCTTCATGCACTTATCCATTTACTAATCTTAAACAGATCTTTGTAGTGAGTTGTGCTTTGCTAAATAAAATGAAGACAATTTAGCACAACCAAAAAATCTTTAACAATATTTCACCCTCTAAGCGATGTATAATAATGTACAGTAATCTTTTTCTACAAAATATTAAAAATATGAACTTACTGTAAATAAACAATGGTTTTCATCTTAAAAGCTGGAAATATATAAAGTGCCATCTTTTTTAAATCACATACTTATATATTTTTTTATTTCCTACCAAGATCGAGTATTTCTTTAATTAGGTGTGTTTAGCTACTGACAAATATTTAATGTTTGAACATTTTATAAAAAAATTATTGTAAAAAAAAAAATGAACTTACTGTAAGTAAACAATGGCATTCAACTTGAAGGTTTGAAATACTGTTTATGTGTTATCTCGTTCTAATTCACATACCCTACTTACATTTTATAATTTTCTACCCTGATAGCAGGGCTCAAATTGGCATTGGTTTATCAGCTTTCTCATCTCACATTCCACTAGCCCGACTGAACTTTCCACAAGCCCTTCTCTTCATATCTGTCTAAAACATATGGAATAATTCTGATTACAGGACTAGCCCAGCGGGATTGAATGATTGAAATTGTGCTAGCCCATAAGTAAAATGATCTAGCCAGTGCTAGTTCATGTTAATTTTGAGCCCTGCCTGATAGAGAATTTTGTAATTAGTTGTGCTTATCTATATGAAAAGGAAAATGTGAAAGAAAAAATCAAATAAATTACAATTTACAAATGTCTTATGTTTTAAACTTTCATCATCATTTTTTCAATGGTTCTAGGCATAAATGGTACTTGTGTTCTTTGACCAGTATGCTAAACTTTTAAACTTGTGATGTGTTTGAAAAACATGCTAGATCACATGCTGTAATAAATTACCAATAGTACACTATTTTTTTAAACATAATACTTGGGAAAGTATTTACCCTCATAATATTTAACTAGTTTGTGGGCTTTTTGCCATTTAAAAAAAACACTAATGAGTTTGTCTCGTCGATGGAAGCTTTTTCTTTATATTACAAACACACTCACTTGACGAAGAAGTTGTACTTGTTTCATCTTTCTTTGTCAAGGGGGAAGTACATGGAATAGTAACAACTGATGGCATTTGTTTAACACACTGTACCTTGTCACTTTTAGAGGTTAAATCAGTGCATGTAGGAGGGGCAAATCAGTGTATGTAGGAGGGGGCAACAGTGCATGTAGGAGGGCAACAGTGCATGTAGGAGGGGCATCAGTGCATGTAGGAGGGGCATCAGTGCATGTAGGAGGGGCATCAGTGCATGTAGGAGGGGCATCAGTGCATGTAGGAGGGGCATCAGTGCATGTAGGAGGGGCATCAGTGCATGTAGGAGGGCATCAGTGCATGTAGGAGGGGCATCAGTGCATGTAGGAGGGGCATCAGTGCATGTAGGAGGGGCATCAGTACATGTAGTGGCGTCACACGATTGTGAGCACTGGCTACAATAACATCGCCTTAGTGATGAGAACGGGCGAGTCTGAGGACAAATTACCAACTTCATTTTTGTCCATCCACATTCTCACTTTGTATTGGCATACTACTTCACGAGCTTTTCCTAACTCTGAACTTCATTTTTTGTTTAAGTGTCTTACCTTGCTTTTTCTCTTGACTTTTGCCTTGTTTATCTTGCCCATCTCTTCTATAATGTACTTTTCAATCTGTAAAATGGGATGAAAATAAATTCTTAATAAATAGAACATTGCCCTTAAATATGGTCATCAAGTACAGTATGATGACAATGATGCTTAAATACACTGACTGAAAAAGGTCAAGGCAAGTTAAGCAACCCACAAGAGAATCAATTAAGTATAAAATAAGAAAGAGCAAAATGGCTGTTTAACTCAATTTGTATGTAGATTTGCAAATTTTACACCGTCACATAATGTATATAATAAGAGTAATTTACATCCATTATCAATTATCACAAGTCAAGAAAAAGATTTTTCTTAATTTTTTTATTTTATGGAAAGTACCTTAATTTATAATAATTCGTAAAAGCAAAACCAAGAAAACCAACTCATCCTACCATATTAAAAATTCCCTGCTGCAGAAGGGAATAATAAAAGATATAATCAAAGAAATACATATCAAAGCTTCAGAATGATGTCTTTATAGGGCCTATATACTAGTAGGGCCAACAAATCCTCCAAGATGATCTTAACAAATTTGAACAATGGCAAAACAAATGGCAAATGAATTTCAACCACTCTAAATGCTACGTCTTGTCAATTTCCTCTAAGAAATGCTTTAAATCACCTGTTTATACCGTATGCAACCAGCCACTAAAACATGTCAACTCCCATCCATACCTAGGTGTTGAAATTGATAATAAACTCAGATGGGATAAACATATACATAACATAACCAAGAAAGCTAACTCTGTACTTGGCCTATTAAAATGTAACCTCTCAAACTGTCCCACCGACGTTAAATCCATTGCTTATAAAGCTCTAGTCAGGCCAGTACTTGAGTACCGCCATCACCAGTGCGATGTGGATAAACTTGAATCTATTCAAAGGAGAGCAGCCAGGTTCTATATGTCAGACTACTCTTATAAATCTAGTGTAAAAAATATGCTTCACAAATTAGATTGGCCCCTGCTAAAAACAAAAAGATACAACACCTGGCTACATATGCTATTTAAAATCAATAACAATCTTGTCGCCATCATTAAAGATGAACTGATCCCCAACGTCAGAGCTAATACAAGAAATAATCTGACCTTAATTTTCAGGTTCCCTATGCTAAAAAGAATGTATATAGGCTAGGCCCTAAACACTCTTTCTTCCCTCACACACTAAAAGATTGGAATGCTTTACCGTCAGACATTGTACATGCACCAAGTCTCAACTGTTTCAAAGCTAAACTTACTAACACTTGTATTGGTAACTAGTTTTTTTTACTCATACTTTTTACGCTCGGTTGGCGTTCATGTCCTCTCGAAGGATTTTTGCCGACTTAACAGATTAAGATTCAGATCCTGTAGTAAGCATATAGGGCCTATATAGGTTGCCATAATGCTAGGACTAGGAGTAGGAGTAGGAACACCTGTGGCCTAGGCCTACCTTGTCACAGTTGTCATAGCGCTAGGAACAACTGTGACAGTGTGAGTAGGCTAGGTCTATAGGCCAACTCGAAATCGAATTCTCTTAAAGTTCTACTAGCTCTGGTGCAGTATTAACGTTCCTATTGGACACTGACTGACACACTGAGTTAGCTTAGGCCTACTGTAGTTCGACTGTACAGTACTGTCTGACTGTACAGTGTACGTAGGCCTGGGCCTGGGCCTATCTAACTTACGCTACGTGCTGACTTCGAACTCCATTCCCAAGTCAAATTATTAATATGATTTGAACTCTTAAACTTAAGTTACGTTACCTTTTGACAAAGCTTCCATAAAAATCTTCACAGCAAAATGTTGATCCTTTAATTTAACATGTTTACATCACCGAGTTATACAAATATAATTTTGCCTGGGATTTCTCAGTACAAATCAAAATACTTCACTGCTGTTTGGTGTCCACCTTTTTCAGTTTTTGGGCGCTGGTGGAAAAGCAGTAAATGATTGCCCATCGTACGCGTAAAGGGATGTTTTATTATGAATTATTTTTTCCCCCGAATAAACTCCGTATGTATGTGTACAAGGATAGGCCTACAGTATATGATAATCGCACACTGTACGTATAGGTGTGAGGGCAGTGATGCGTTCATCCCGGTGACGTCATGACATTCCGCGCATTCTGAGATGTTCGATTTTCGCACATGTGGATTTTCCGAACATCACTGATGTAAGGGCGCATTTTGACATTAATTTAATCTACATGTAAGTTTTGGGGAGAGCTATAAAATAAGTTTTGAATTTCTTTCTCTCTTATTTTTCATTGCAATGTATTAGTAATACTAGTAACAAGGCCAAAAACTTGTTTTTTTGTTATATTTAAAATTTAAATGTACTTTTGTTTTGTTTTTTTGTCACTATTTTGTATATGTTGCATATTGTGGAAATAAATGATAATAAAATGAAAATGAATTAACCTAATCCCAACGTAATACTCAATACAAGAAATAATCATGATATCTGAATTTCCACGTTCTCTATCCTAAAACGAATGAAAATACTTCTTCTTTCCCTAACTGTTCAAACACTGAAAGATTGAAATGCTTTACCGCCAGACCACGTGACATTGATATACATTTACCAGGTCTAAAGTGTTTCAAACCTAAACTTAACGCTCGGTTGTTGTTCATGTCCAGAGGGATTTTTGCCGACTTATACCTGTAAGTTTGCAAAGCACCATTGAATGTTTATACAGTAAGTGATGTGCGCTATACTATAGGCTCCCATTACCTTTACCTTAATTTATTCAGATTGCAAGGTTACTTCATTAGAAGGAAAGTGGCGTGCGTACCCACGCTAACAATTTCTTAACTTAGCTTTTTAAAGTTTCCGGTTAGACTAGCCTCGTTCATTTCAAATTTCAAATAATATCATATCTCTTTGTGACTCTCTTTGTGAAAAATATTTTGGTGAAATAAATATTTGTATTATGTTTCTGAAACAGTAAAAATGTCCAAACGATACCATCCTTTATATCACGTTTTGGACCTGGCTATTAAAATATCGGATTGGTACCAGAACTTTTCGTTTGCATTCCTCAACGTTGCCAATTTACATGAATTTTGCGAATAAAAACAACGCCATAATTTTTTTAATTATAATTAGCAATGCTGAAATTTATTGTAGCGTCGTAACCATTGAAATAAAGTCTTCAATAAATAGCATTAACATTTTCTTTTCATTAAATGAAATTTAATACATAATTCTCAACTAAAAGATGGCAGATTTTAAGCATGGAGTTTACAATACTAGCCCTGACGCGCCAGGGGCCACGACAGAAAAAAATATATTACACAGTTTTTAGTGTACACTTTCTACGGTATCCCATTAGGGACATGAAAAAATGAAATTTAGAGGTGCTCACTAATTCATAAATACGGATTCCGTATTTTCACATTCAATCCGGATTTAATTTGTAATTACATGGCAATAACAGATTGACGAATCCGTAATTACAGAATGGTAAGCACCTTTCACAGTTTGTATTATTTGTTTATATTTATCTTATATCACTAATGGGTCACCGTACTTTCCATTCTCTCTCTACAAAAAAACCTACCCACTAATTGCAATGTTGACATTGAGCTCTGAGTAAATTTTTAGACCAATTAAACTCCGCTTGACATTGTGTCGAATATGCCAAAACAATGTTCGCTTTCATGATGACTAATGTGAATTGAATGTTTCTTCATGTACACATCCACGTTTGTGTTCTGCAATGTGATTGGACGAGAAGGGACACAACCATCACTTATACTGTACATCGTGTTACATACGACGTAACATACGAATATTGTTAATATGAATCCATCATACAGTCATAGAAGGTTATGCTACTATTTTGTAAGGAAATCACTGTTCTCACTTAATTTCGGTTATTGATTGTTTCACTTCCTTTTTTGACATTTCCCCTCCATTTCAGATATGAAAGATGAGCTTTGAAGTTAGAACATGGCTCTTAGACTCCCTTTCCCGGTGATAAATAATGGATTTGAGTCCCAGTGCAGCAGAGGCGCAATAAGGGGGGGGGGGAAGAACTGTAAATTTTAAAAACATTTTTGGAAAATTTCCTAATTAGGAAGTATATTTCACAGGAACGGACGGAAATATCCCGAAAACTGAAGGAGATTTCCTGATTAGCAGCAAAGTTTGTTGATGGAAACCACGCAGAGGCGTAGGAAGTAGGGGAGGGGAAAGGGGGAATGTCTCCCTTTAAAAATCCTGAAAATTTGCAAAAATATTCCGGACACTGACCCAAATTGATGAAAAATTTCCGAAAATTAATGAAATTTTTTGAAAATGAAGGAAATTTCCCAGAAATTGAAGAAATGTTTCAGAAAATTGAAGGGATTTTCCGATTAGCAGCAACTTTTGATGGAAACTCCATTTACCAGTTCAATTTTTCCAGTTGCCACCGGGAATTGTGTTGATTGTTCCCCTTTAGATGTGACCCTTCCTATGCGCCCCTCAAACCACGGTGCAATTGTTTCCACCTGGAAATTTGAGGTTTTTAAAGCTAACAAAATTAGTTCTAAACAGCTCAAATTGTGATGTTGCTTACACGACGCTGTCAATGACACAATGACCCCTAGCTCCGAATCCCCGGAGGCCCTCCCTCTACTTGATTTAATAGAGCATCACACATTCCTGGGTCCTGTCCAGCAATTTAATGGCACCAAAGATCGAGCCCCCTAAAGTTGTAAAGCATCCCAGTCCGATTCTGCTGCATAGCATATGCGACTCAAGACCAGATCAACTTCAGAATCCTATTGTCGGTGATGACTGTACGCAACAGTGGAAGTTAGTTCCACTGATCATCCGAAGCAAATGAGACAATATGAACATTTTCCGTGGCTTCTCAATCTCAGGCCTTCAATGATTACATGCTTTTCTTGATGCTCTGTTTTTCTGGTTTTTTCAAAGTATAAATGTCACTTTTTAATAGGCTGTTATCGGCTGCCTGGACGAATGTTCTGATGCTATTACCTCTCCCTCTTATCAGCACAATTCCCCTTCCCTATCAGATCTAGTAAAGTGTGTCTCATGCGTTCTTGCGTATGCCACCCCCCTGTCAATTATCATGTCCTTTCCCTTTCGGTAGGGTGTAAAAGTGGTGTCAAACTCAGTGGAGTTTCGTTTTCTCATTCTCATTTGAAGAAAGCGACCTTTGAAACACTGACGGGATGAAAATGCCACTGTCATTTCACCCCATTTCAAGGACATTCCCTCAACGAGTTGGCCATGTATTACGCAATCATTTGACCACAAATTTTGTTATAATACGAAGTGGAGTAACAAGGAAATGAAATAGGAAACTTGAATCTTTTCATTGACCCGCGTGTCAGTGTCACGTAATCGTTCATGCGGTTACTAGAATGCCACAGAAAACCAGGATGAATTCAAGGGGTGGATTCCGTATAATGATCAGTTCAGTACAACTTATTATATCCAGAGACGCATATACACGTCGAAAGGACACGGAGCGAAGTTTCATGAAAGAGGGCACTTTTTTGTTTGGATGGGGCACAGACTGGTGGAAATTACCCACCCGATATCCATGATTTTCCCGTTTTCTGTTGTTTTTTTATTTCAAAAAGGAAAATAAATCAATCAAAAGGTCAATTCGCCGATTATTTTACAACGTATTACCCAAACAGGAAGAATTCTGCACGATTATTGTAAAATGACACTTGATGTGGATGAATACAAAAGGTACGTATATATATGTATATCGCAAACAATACTCCTGAAAGACCTTTTTTTACCCCTTGCCCCTGTAGATGAAGGGCCTTTTCCCCCCTTGCCACGTGAGATGAAGGACAGGGGAAATCGTCATGTGCCCTCGTGCCGCAAGCGTCCTTGATTCGTTACCAAGTTAGTGAAATTCGCTTATTGGTTTCTTCGAATTGCTTAAATTATAGGACCTCCCTGCTGCCTTACAGAAACTGGCATCCGCTTAAACAAATTATGTAGGAACTCGTACATTTAGCATAGGGTAACTGGCATCCGTTTAAACAAATTATGTAGGAACTCGTGCATTTAGCACAGGGGTAATGGCATCCGCTTAAACAAATTATGTAGGAACTCGTGCATTTAGCACAGGGGTAACTGGCATAAACAAATTATGTAGGAACTCGTGCATTTAGCACAGGGGTAACTGGCATAAACAAATTGTGAAGGAACTCGTGCATTTAGCATAGGGGTAACTGGCATCCGTTTAAACAAATTATGAAGGAACTCGTGCATTTAGCATAGGGGTAACTGGCATCCGCTTAAAGACATTATGTAGGAGCTCGTGCATTTAGCATAGGGGTAACTGGCATCCGCTTAAACAAATTATGTAGGAGCTCGTGCATTTAGCATAAGAGTAGGGGCTAGGGATCTCGGCCCGTCTTCTAAACCCCTGGCCTGTACCATACTATTTCGGAATGCCTGCCGGCCATTTCCGTTACTGCCATTCTTTTTCAGGGACCATCAAACTGTCGTTTGAACCGGCCATACCGGGCCGTAATAATAGTTGGTCACGGCGGTTTGGATAGTTGGAAGCAAAAGGATCATTTTCACCCACTTCAAGTTAAAAAGGGAAAAAAATAGTTCAAACGATAAATGTGACTTACCTCTAAATATGCCAAAGAGATTGTATCCTTTCAATAGTCTCACTGCCTGGTGCTATGGTGATTAACTGAAGTTCTACTCACTTGTAAGAAAGTATATACGGTACCGCCTTTGATGTGAAAATATGATGTAAAATAAGGGGGCAAGATTGAGGCTGATTTATTTGACAAATAAAAGATAACGTTCGGCTATGAATTTCCAGTCAGAACAAAAATGTACGGGTAGTCAGGGTGGTAGGTAATACCTTGGAGTAACGTCGTGCGAAATTCTTAGAACTTTTCCAAATTTACCAAAGCCTCTTTTACACAGTATTCGACAGTTCGGTTTAACTCCACAATGGAAATTATGGGTTTCAGTGCCAGTAATGGAAAAGTTGTACACACATGTATGCAATGCTGCTTCCTATATGAGAGTGTATATTGAAGTGATAATCGAAATCGGGTCAGAATTCAAAATATTGACATCATTATCCCAAGTTGCTAAGGAAACATTAAGGAAATACTACTCTGACGGGCATAAACAATTCAACATCCTCTCCACGCTACAAATTTTGTTTAAAGCGCACATGCAGCTCATCAGAGGCGCCTTAGTCCTTAAAATACAAGATATTGTAAAGTGGTTAATCTCTAACATATTTGGTGATACTTGTTTTGCTATTTTCATGGCTTATAGGCTATATCATATTTTTATGGCTTACAAGCTATAGCATATTCCATGACTAATAGGCTATAGCATATTTTCATGGCTTATAGGCTAAAGCATATTTCATGACTAATAGGCTATAGCATATTTTCATGGCTTAAAGGCTATAGCATGTTTCATGGCTAATAGGCTATAGCATATTTTCATGGCTTAAAGGCTATAGCATATTTTCATGGCTTATAGGCTATAGCATATTTCATGGCTAATAGGCTATAGCATATTTTCTTCCAATTGAGCTCAAGTTGTTGGTACTTGTCTACCAGCGTAGGAAAATGTTTGACATTTTGTCTCAACAAATCATAAAATATAAGTCTCTTAAATCTACGGGGAGGGGGGATTTTTCCGTAAAATTATTGGAACAAGATTTTCCGGAAAAAAGAAAATGTACAGAAATTTGATATTGAAGAAAATAAAGGAAATTTTTAGAAAATGAGGAACAATCCTGAAAGGGTAATTCCTTATTTCCACTCCAACTGAAATTTAGCAATTTGATCGGTCTGAAAATTTCTGGTGGCCTTATAAATTTTATTTTGATTCTAAAATTGTAGCCACAAAGTAGGAATATTTATGAGAAAAAAATTCTGAAAGGGCAATTCTCCTCTCCACAATTGCTGGTGGCCTTTTCTTTTCTTTAAATTATAAATTTGTGGCCACAAAATAGGAATAATAAAGGGATATTTAAGACAATGGTGCTGTGGCTCAGTGGTTAAGGAGTCATGCTTGTATACGGGAGGTACCAAGTTAAGATTCCCGTCGTGAGTGCTGCATTGCAAGACACTTTACCCTACATGCTTCAGTCCACTCAGCTGTAAAATGAGTACTGCTGGGGAGTTAATCTGCGATAGACTGGCGTCCCATCCATGGGGAGTAATGTACTCTCATCCGCTTGCGCCATGAAAACCGGTAATAAGTACCGGCTCAATGAGTTAGGGTGGATTTAGCTTTATTTAAGACAACAAAGTTATCACAAAATTTCAAAGTTCGTTGCCCTTTTATACGAAAAGCGAACCTCCCCCCCCCCCCTCCCCCCCCCCTCCCCCCCCTCCCCTCCCTCCCCTCCCTCCACTCCCCCTCCCCTCCCCCCTCCCCCCCCTCCCCTCCCCTCCCTCTCCCCTCCCCAATTCCAAATTCCCGGCTAGAGGCCTTCTTAGAAACAGTGGTATGAATTTTTGGTAAATATTAAATGAACATAGTTTCTCTTCATCGTTTGTACAAGGGGTCCCAATACAAATGCATATCCCCAGCAAAATCAAGGTAACTCAATATTGAAATTCAGAGTGGTTTGCATACTAGGGCCCATCCAAAATATTCCAAATTTGTCTTTGTGCCGATTAATCATGCACACTTTGAAATAAGAAAAGATGTTAAGGGAATCTGACTCAAGTCTTCAAAATCAATTTATCAGACCTTCCATATGTTTATTCAGTCATTATTGGAAAAAAAATTAGTATTTTGAATATTTCCTGAAAATTGAAGAAAGCTTACTGAAAATTGAAGACAACTTCTTGAAAATTGAAGGAGAAGTCTCGAAAATTGGAGGAGATCCTCCGAATACAAGCTACGTTTCATTGACACTTAATTAACCAGTGCAATTTGGCGCCTGTATTAAACCGGAAAATTACCAGATTATGTGAATTCTTGCCTCCCAGAGGTCACCATTCCTACGCCCGTCCCAGTGATGCGCTCCCTACTGTTATTATTATTATAATTTATATATTGCCAAAATCTATTGAAATAATCATTGGCGCTGTGCAAATAGAATATTACATGATTACATAAAAAAGAAATGAAAGATAAGAAACTATCTCTAAAATACTTAATGTAATTCAAACATGCAGCAAAATAATGATAAAATCGAATATAAGTAAAAATAGAGAACAAATAAAAGTGAGGATTTAAGAACAACGCAACTATACCGATAAAAGTACTTTTAAAGTTATGATTTAAAAGAGAGTGTAATAGGCTTTAAAAGCTTCTGAAATATAATAAAGTCAAATGTCAAAAGCAACTTTAAAAGATGTGTTTTTAGAAGATTTTTTTTTTTTGGGGTTGAAAACTTCCTTTGTCATTTTTGGTATTAAAAGCTTTTAATTACAAAAATTGGTTAGAAGAATCGACGTTTTTGATTTTTTCAAGGATCGTTTTTGATTTGTGTAGGTAAAGCATAAGGTTTACAGCTCAATCATTTCCTTAATGATCTAAACAAGAGGGTAAAATGACGAAGAAAGTTTTCAAAAATCTCAGTAGAATACTCCGTTTACAAGTTTCCTATGATTTGCATTAAGGAGACATAAAGTCTGACATAATTCTTATTCCATATAATAGAATTAAAAATAACAATTGTTCTGACAGTCTGATCAAGTTTTGTACCTCCCGAAGCAATCTAACACATTTTTTTTGTAATTAAAAACTTTAATACCGCTACTAAATAGTACCATGGGAGCCGCCATCTTTATTTCAGAACAGATTATGATGTCATCAGGCCATGCTTTGCATTTCTTTATAATCTATCTCAAGTTTTCTAGCTTATGAAAAATAATTTTGTTTTTTTGTGTCTTTTTTTTTGTAAGGGTCAAGGAAATTTGTGTGTACACATGAAAATATCAAAACATGCTGTTAAAACTGTGTCACATCATTTTGGAATTAATTTTTAATCACATTTTTAAACAAACACATTATAATCCTTATGTTCCAATTGGGAAAATTATGTCATCATGCACAATATTTCAATGCAGAATTGAACAAAATGGCAGCCCCCTTCCCCGCCTCCTCCTTATGTGTCGATTTCAAACATGAATAACTGGAGATAGGAATAAGATTTTGACTTACTGTATATGGCAGTTGGATAAGATTTGTATCCTATATCATATGAAATATTGACTGTAAACTGTCTCCTTTAAAGAATAACTGACCGGGATAAGTATTTAGCAGCTGCGCGTCAGGAAGCACATACCCTGTGTGCTTCCAGCTCCCTACCAGCAGGATGGAAGAAACACGAGTCAGTATTGGTTCCGATACTATCAGTATCAGGAACCTCCGATACTATTAGTCATGTCAGTATCAGGAACCTATGCAGTCGGGTGCCAACATGTATGTATGTGTGTATGTCTGTGACGCTTTGCTTGTAAATACGATATCTCCCGAACAGTACATCTATACCTATGTTATATTTGGTACATAGATGCATATTGACCAATTGGGTTTTGAGTATTTTTAGTATTGATATCGTGCTTGGGTTTTTAGTATTGACATCGTGCTTGGGTTTTTAGTATTGACATCGTGAATATTAATGAGTTGGCGTAGCAAAAATGTCAATATCTTCAAATGCTCATATTTTGAAAACCATAAGTCTGCAAGTTTTGTATCTTCTTTGGCATAAATGAGATGTTAGGGTTGGTGTAGATGCCCATCTTATAGAAGTGTTCAAAATCACTGATATGAATTGTGGGCGGGGCATAATGTGGTTTTACTGAAAACAGCTTGTAAAAACGGTATCTGTGAACCATACATCAGTGGCATGTCATATTTGGCACATAGATGCATCATGACCCATAGATGGCCCCTATTAGTTTGGTATCGATATCCTGCATATTAATGAGTGGGCGGGGCAAAGTATAAAAAACTTCAAATGCTCATATTTTAATAACCATTTAGGTTTTGTATCATTTTTGGCAGAAATAAAGTGCTAGGATTGAGGTAGAAGCCCATCTAATAATGTTCAAAATCACCGATATGAATTGTGGGCGGAGTATCATGTGGTATTACTGAAAACATCTCGTAGGCACGGTATCTTGTGAACCATTCATCAGTGGCATGTCAAATTTGGCACATTGATTAATCATGACTCAAAGATGGTCCTATTGTTTTTGGTTTCGATATCGTCATATTAATGAGTGGGCGTGGCTTAGTGCAATAATGTTTAAAATCACTGATATGATTTGTGAGCGGAGCATCATGTGGTTTTATAGTAAATTTTGGCACATTGATTAATCATGACTCAAAGTGGTCCTATTGTTTTTGGTTTCGATATCGTCATATTAATGAGTGGGCGTGGCTTAGTGCAATAATGTTTAGAATCACTGATATGAATTGTGGGCGGAGCATCATGTGGTTTGACTGAAAACGGC
Source organism: Chiridota heheva (assembly GCA_020152595.1). Taxonomy (NCBI): domain Eukaryota; kingdom Metazoa; phylum Echinodermata; class Holothuroidea; order Apodida; family Chiridotidae; genus Chiridota; species Chiridota heheva. Next base: position 63,526 of record JAIGNY010002764.1, read on the forward strand.
TTGTAAACAAACCATTCATCAGTGGCATGTCAAATTTGGCACATTGATTAATTGTGACTCAAAGATGTTCCTATTGTTTTTGGTTTCGATATCCTGCATATTAATGAGTGGGTGGGGCTTAGTGCATCTTGAATCTTGAATTTTTGAAATCTTTACAAGTGCATGTCAGTTTTGCTTCTTATGTGAAATGCTTATGTTGTTAGATAGTGCGCACATGTTTATGTTGTTAAAATGTCATATTCAATCATTAATTAATTTTGAAATTAAAAATATACATCTGGACTCCACCCACAACCTGTAAATTTCTTTTAAATTAATCTCTTTCATACTGGTGTGAATTACTACCCTTTCATAAACCTAAGTTCCTTTGTCTGTTGTCTATAATAGTATTATTGTTCTTCCAGGACAAGCACTAGATGAATTAATAGACAGTGGCGTGACTGCCACCTTTGAATTGCATTTAAAGTGCATTCCTTCTCAATGCTGAACAATCGCAACAGTTGTAAAGGATGTTTCACCGGTTGGTCATCATTAAACACTTTGCATAATTATCTAAAAGCTTAAAAGAAACAAATACTTTGGTCTAGTGGTCATATTATGACATTGCCAAGTTAGATGTCCCTGGTTCAATTCCCGGCGGGTCCTCATCCATCAGTTCTTCACAGGTGGATTATCTCTATATAACCTTAACTGTTGAAGACTGGATGTAAAATATTCTATATATCTATGTACATTTTAAAACTAATGTAAAAACTTCTCAGTTTGTAGTGTATTAGCACCTACCAATCAAATTAGGATTCATTCGCACAACTAGGGGAGGGGGAATTGACATCAAAGAGTCGTTCGCACATCTAGGGGAGGAAAAATTGACATCAAAGAGTCGTTCGCACATCTAGGGGAGGAGGAATTGACATCAAAGAGTCGTTCGCACATCTGGGGAGGAGGAATTGACATCAAAGAGTCGTTCGCACATCTAGGGAGGAAAAATTGACATCAAAGAGTCGTCCGCACATCTAGGGGAGGGGAAATTGACATCAAAGAGTCGTTCGCACATCTAGGGGAGGAGGAATTGACATCAAAGAGTCGTTCGCACAACTAGGGGAGGAGGAATTGGCATCAAAGAGTCGTTCGCACAACTAGGGGAGGGGGAATTGACATCAAAGAGTCGTTCGCACAACTAGGGAGGGGAATTGACATCAAAGAGTCGTTCGCACATCTAGGGAGGAGGAATTGACATCAAAGAGTCGTTCGCACATCTAGGGAGGAGGAATTGACATCAAAGAGTCGTTCGCACAACTAGGGAGGGGAATTGACATCAAAGAGTCGTTCGCACATCTAGGGAGGAGGAATTGACATCAAAGAGTCGTCCGCACAACTAGGGAGGGGAATTGACATCAAAGAGTCGTTAGCACGACTAGGGGGGGAATTGACATCAAAGAGTCGTTCGCACATCTAGGGGAGGGGGAATTGACATCAAAGAGTCGTTTGCACATCTAGGGAGGAGGAATTGACATCAAAGAGTCGTTCGCACATCTAGGGAGGAGGAATTGACATTAAAGAGTCGTTCGCACATCTAGGGGAGGAGGAATTGACATCAAAGAGTCGTTCGCACAACTAGGGGAGGGGGAATTGACATCAAAGAGTCGTTCGCACAACTAGGGGAGGGAGAATTGACATCAAAGAGTCGTTTGCACAACTAGGGGAGGGAAATTGACATCAAAGAGTCGTTCGCACAACTAGGGGAGGGGGAATTGGCATCAAAGAGTCGTTCGCACAACTAGGGGAGGGGGAATTGACATCAAAAGTCGTTCGCACAATCAAAGTTGCTATTGCTTTAAAAACCTGCTTTATATGACTAATATTCTACATTTCTCTGTTTGGAGAGGAAGGGGCCATGAAACATGCTGGATGGAAATTCAAATAGGGTCTCATTGCGGGCTCCAACTGATTAACAAAATGAAATTCAGCAGATCTCAATATCCTCAGATGTTGATTATAATGTAAAGAATGACATTCAATAGGAGTCCATAAAATAACGTTATCATTCCACCTGCCTACAACAGCTTCTAGAAAAACAAATAGTACGTTTGATAGTTGGCGCCAGCGGCGTCAGTGCGAGCGCGTACCTTAGCGGCGTGAGATTTTAGGGGGCGCTTAAGAACCCCTAGTGGGGTCCACTGTCAGCCCCTAGTGGGGTCCACTGTCAGCACCTAGTGGGGTCTACTGTCAGCCCCTAGTGGGGTCTACTGTCAGCCCCTAGTGGGTTCCACTGTCAATGGCAAAGCGCGGTGGGGATCCTGGTGGCGAAGCTTTCGGAAGCTCTGCGATTTTTCTTATTTGAAGGATTAAATATCGATCCGAATCAGCATAGACTGATAGAATGTCCGTTTTTGAGTTATCTTTGTCAGTTTGTGGAAAGAGCTCGCCATCCGTCTTCCGTTTAAGGGATCATTGAAGTTCAGCTGCATAACAGCAGCGTATGATATTTGACATTAGGGGATGTTATCATCTGTTCCCAAAACCTACACAAATATACGAGTCTCTTATCACGGTCCAAGAACTATTTGTAAAGGGGAAGAGGTGGGGGTCTTAAAAATTATTGGAGATTTGGCAAAATTTCCCGAAAATGGAGGAAATTTCCGAAAATTGAAGAAAACTTCTCGAAAATGAAGAAAATTTAAAACAAATTAAAGAAAATTTCCCAAATATTGCTAGAAACTTTGCGAATGTTTTTGAAAAATGAAAGAACTTGCCCGAAAATGAAGGAAATTGAAGATAGATTTTCCAAAAATTGACGGTTTCCGGAAGAAAAGAAGCCATGGAAAAGAAGTGCATGGAATCTGACTCTTCAGAATAAATTATTTAAACCTCCATTACATTGTGATTGGGAGGGGGAAGGATGGGGTACTTGGCCCCAATAAAATCATCAGATTATTGTCCCCGGTTTCTACGCCACTGACAGACTGATATGTGAAGTAATAATTGATATCGGCCAAAAATTCTTTAGCATCTGAGGATATTGAGCTGTCGAGATCTGCTTAATACGAAAATTGATGGAAATTTCATGCAAATGAAGGATATTTTACGAAAATTTAGGGAAATGTTCGGAAATTAAAGAGAACTTCTCGAAAAATGAAGAAATTTTCCTGAAAACGAAGGAAATTGCACTAAAATTTTAGCATATTACACGAAAATGAAAAACAAATTCTCAAAAATTGAACAAATTTTCCCAAAAAATCAAGATATTTGACGAAAAATAAAGGAAATTTCCCGAAACTTTTCAAAAATGGAAAAACAAATTTACAGAAAATGAAGAAAAAGGCACAATAATGAAGGAAATTGCGAAAATTGAAGGCAATTTTTCCCAAATGGAAGATTTCCAGGAGAAAAGAAGTCATGGAATATGACTCTTAAAAATCAATTCGTTAGACCTTCATTATTCAGGGGAGGGTGGGGGGTGTACCAAAATTGTGACATGTGTTTGATTAATCAGGGACTTGTTATAGACCAATTTCTTCACCAGAAGCCAACAATTGAGCATTTTAACCCATACCAAAATTCGGGCAATCGCTCTATTTTTTGGACAAAAGTCATCTCCCACTCCCCCAATATAAGCACGTGCCCATATGCCTATGCTCAAGACCTATGAATAGCATATGTGGGCATGTCTGTTATTGCATCGGTATCAGGACCTTAATCCACTTACCTATTTACAGAAAAAAGGTTTATTTGTTGAAAGTTAAACCATTTACACAAGAATGTTGTATAATTACGTTAAAAGTTAAAGGAAATTATGCCTGTATATGGAAGATTTATAAAAATGTCCTAATATGCCGATACCTTTTTCACTCGAAGGGAGGCTCGTCTCAGTAAAATTGTGTAATTAGAAAGGATGCGAATATTTGACGTCATTTCCGGTTGTGAAGAAGATCCATGTACTGTTTGTTTGTATTGTCATGACACTGGCACCCACGTTGTGTGTGCCGAGTTTAATGCGCACTGTGACGACTGGACGAGAAACGTGGTTATTTTCAACGTGTTCTTGTTTCTTCAGAAAGAAAAAGCGAAAGTAAAATATTAGTATAAAAATACTATAATACTAGTCATTAGACTGAGAAAAAAAAAAAGAGATAAAAGCAAAAGTAGAAATAAACGATTGTATGGGGGCTCGAACCAAAGAGCTTCTAAGCTCTTTCCTCGAACTCACGACTGTTTGTTTGAAAAACATTCATAACTCATCAAAAAGTTACGAAAATTGGGCTCGCAGTTTTTCAAAGCCCTCCTGGTAGATTAAGGATTAACCAACTGTGCTGTCACATGTGATGAGCTAAGCCCTGGTAGATTAAGGGTTAACCAACTGGGCTGTTACATGTGATGAACTTCACAGCAAGCCCTGGTAGATTAAGGGTTAACTAATTGTGCTGGCACATGTGACCCTGGTAGATTAAGGGTTAACCAACTGGGCTGTCACATGTGATGAGCTAAGCCCTGGTAGATTAATTGTGCTGGCACATGTGACCCTGGTAGATTAAGGTTGACCAAGTGGGCTGTCACATGGTTAACCAAACTGGGCTGTCACATGTGATGAGCTTCACAGCTTTCTAATAAATATACCTTGCAGTACGAGACAACGAATCGCCAAAGCAACAATGAACCAATCCAAACATTTGAAAGAAATGTTGAATTGTGCCCATATGACAATTTCGCCTCTTTAATTATTTGATTACTACGTTCGCAATGAAAGTAACACATGTTTTGTTGATATCCAAGACAACTAAGATTCATGATCAGAAAATTGTTTTCTGCAGTTCTTCTCATATCATGTGATTGTTAGAAAATGTACACGTTCTTGTAGTATGCATGACTGAATATTGAATTTTATGAAATTGTTTGATTTATGTTCTACGCATAAAAAGACTTCAAATTTACTGTTCCCTCAAACTATCAAAAAACGAAAACTGATAGATCACGTGATGGATACATCCTCAAGTTTTCTTTTGGTCCTGGGACTTATGGGTAATTTTTCAGTTGACTTGTGCTGGTTTATATCAAGTTTCCTAACTAAAAATGTGTAATATTTCTACCCCAAACATTCCAAATTCCCATAGAATTCAAGATTTGTTTACTTTCAAATGCCTCAAATCCAGGAGCTTAGTCCCCTTACCCTACCGGGGCTTCGCACCTGGACCCGACCAGGGCCCCTGGCGGTCCCCTGAACTCAGTGGTGTATAGCTAAATTGTGAGCTAGGGGGCTCCTCTTCCCGAAAGTTATCGACGTGCAACAATATGCGTTATCTTCTCCGAAATATGCGGTTATTAGACATTTTCGACGAAGCTCACCCCCCCCCCCCCCCCCTTCCTCCCGATGCCTGAACCACCTGGGGGATCCATTGGGAACACCCAAGGCCTTATGTAGCTCTCTTTTGCTCAATGGTATAAGGACACAATATGTGATACACAAATGCATTTTCCCGATTATTGCATGTGGTCCCCGTGGTCCCCACAGATTAGAATTAAGCCCCACAGCTTGGAATGAGCTTTTAACGTTTAATAAAATGCCATAAAATTCCAAAATCGACGGCAAAAATTACCAAAAAAATGTCAAATTTGGCATCTCCCACCCATAGTTTGGCATTTTGGGTGTTAAATTTTTCCAAAAAGAAATCCCTCTTTATTCAAAATCCTCCCTCCCCCCCCCCTCCCCCCTTTCCCTCTCCTCCCCCACCGAAAAAATACACATGGGGGAAATTCACCTTAAATTCTGAACCTTAGTGTGAACACTGTGCTTGCCTGTGTTGTACGCACGACTACGACACTGCACAGTTTTGTTTTATTCTTTCCTATCTTTGGTGGCTATTAAAATATCGGATTGGCACCGGAACTTTTCGTCTGCATTCCTTAACGTTGCCAATTTACATGATTTTTGGGAGTAAAAACGCCATAAATTTTTGATTTAGCATTGCTGAAATTTATTGTAGCGCCGTAACCATTAAAATACAATCTTCAATAATTAGCACTAAATTTAAAGTCCATATTTTCTTCATTAAATGATTTTTTATTTTATTTTTAAAACTCAATTAAAAGATGGCGGATTTTGCGCATGGAGTTTACAATACTAGACCTGACGCGTTCTGAGGGCCACGACAGAAATATTAATGTATAAGATCGACGATCGTGTGTGTGTGAGTGTAATGTCGCTTCTACGTTTCCGTAGTATCATGCTATTGCTTGTATTTTTCTTAATGAAGAAGAGCGCCAACTTCGGTTTATCACACCGCATCTACATCTTTCAGGCTGCCCTCTGTCCGATGAAATTGTCCGTTAAAACTTGAAAATACAATAAGAAAATAACCATTAAGCCGCTGTAAGATAGCACGCATAGAACGATATGCATACTTGAACCGTAACTCATCACCATTTATTTGTACATAGTTAATTATTGGCAAGAGTTTTACGATCTATGAACATCTCAGAACAGTGGACTTTATCCGAGGCATATTTATACTTGGTCATCACATTCGTTGTGGAGTTGTAAATTGAATTGTGAACTTTTTCCACTGACTTTTGTTTTACTCTTTGAAACAGTAAACTCAATTGACAAACGAAATTAACATTCTACAAGCTGATGTGGTAAGTGCGTTTAGTTCTTACATTATTTTGAAGAAGAAAATATAAATTATATCTGTTTTATATTTCCATTCGCACAATCACATTACTTACGCCAGGTTGATCTGTTTATGGAGAAAACGAATCCCTACGAACAGACGAATTCTCATGGTGAAACGAGTTTTCCGAGTTCATGTGTACAATCCGCATAGACGCAAGATTTGGATTTGGGGGTGCAAGGGGGCATAGTCCCTCACATTTTTCAATGTTTATGTCTTGTGTATGGTGATTGTTTGTATTTTAGGGTGATTTTCTGATCTCCCCCCCCCCCCTTCCCACCTTCACACACAAAATTTCAGTGGGTGAATCCCGCTTAATGTGCACCATATATGTATAATTGCATCTTACATATAGTTAAAGCTGTCATTAAAACAATACATTAGTGACGTGTTGAATGTTATATAAATGTGTTTACTAGTCCCAGAGAAACTTGAAGGATTACTAATAGGCGGATGTAAGAGATTATGATTGAACAGTAGGAGGTACCAAACATGATTGGAGGAGGAGAAGGGAGGGGGGAGGTGGGAGGGGGGATTTCTTTTAACTATACATTAAATTCAAGCATGTTTATTCTTTATTACAAAAACAATGATTAGCAAATCTTTGGCGCTTTAAGTGCGCCTTATCCCCTATGACGAGCCGCGGTAAGTGCGCCCCTTGCCATATGACGAGCCGCAGTAAGTGCGCCCCTTTCCCCTATAACGAGCCGCCCCTTGCTTATATGACGATCCGCGGTGAGTGCGTCCCCTTTCCTTATGACGAGCCGCGGTAAGTGTGCTCCTTGCCCCTATGACGAGCGGCGGTAAATGCTCCCCTTGCCCCTATGACGAGCGCCCACTGTTCTCCAATTAAGAGCAATCAATGATAATCAACTATGCTATTTTTTACACAGCATTAACATGGTAGCATCTAATAATAACATGGTAGCATCTATAAAAACCCTGGTATAAACTGATTTAGATGATACATGTTTAAGCTATTAAAGGAAATCGCTCGGCTCAAGAAATTCATAAAACAACGCGGATAAATCCAGTGTTAAAGTCCATTTTTTTCCCCGGTCCTTATTTCCTAAGAAATATCTAGTGAATTTGGTCCCCTCCGGCCTGATTTTACTAGGTTATTTACTGATGAGTCTGTACAGTTCCTTCAATTAATTTTGTGTACTGAAGTGATAAGCTAAAACCTAAGTTAGTAATATTTATGTACGGAATCTAGCACCGCTGTACTCGTAGAATTTGTCCATGAACAGAAAATGGTTTCCAGTAAACACTTCGGTAAAAAAGAAATATAATATTTTCTTCGATCTGGGCAGTACCCATCGGGATCATACACTAAAAAAAAGAAAAAAAGCGTGCTTTACGCAAAACGGCAGTACATGAACTGTAAATTGTAATGATCATTTATAATGTAACGTTAGTGTTAATCCTTTGGGCCCAGGTCCCAGTCGAAACTCCCAACATTAATGCTCATGGGAGAAATAGACGTAGGCCCTATGCCTACGTAAGACCTAGGGCCCTAAGTATTTTCTTGGAAAGAAGAGCCGGGGGCCCAAATTCCTAGCAGACCGTTTTTACAATGAGAGGGGACCAAATTTACTGAAGGGTTACAGTTTGATTGTCTGGGGGCCAAATTTCCTAAGAAATAAGGGCCAGGGGGGCAGAAATTATTAAGGGGGGGGGGGGTTACATTTACACCGGCAGGAATACACTTCCCGACTTATTATAACACTTTTTCCCAACGTTCCGATTTCCCCAAGTCATGTTCTACTATTTTCAGATTTTGGTGTAGGCCCACCATTTCCCGATTTTTCCTGGTTGTGACCAAAAATTATGGAAGTTTAACGAAAATAGATATGCTTACTAAAGTGGAATTCAATTTTTCCAAGGCAATACCCTAAACAGAGCAGTAAAAACCATGAAATAGCCAAAATTCGCGTCAAAATCGGTCAAAAAATTGATCATTTTTGTGGCATCTTACCCCATGCATCTTATGGTGAATTATTAATGAAAATTCAGATGTCACTTTGTGAACAAATTTACAGGGTAAATTTGCGTTTAAAGTTTGGAAAAATAAAAACAGATTTCCCATGTTCATTGAAAAAGGGCGTGAAACAGTGAAGAAAGCAATTATTTGCAAATATAATATTAGGTTATATTAAAATAGATGCGTGTTAACATAGATGCGTGTTAAAATAGATGCGTGTTAAAAATAGATGCGTGTTAAAATAGATGCGTGTTAAAATAGATGCGTGTTAAAATAGATGCGTGTTATAATAGATGCGTGTTATAATAGATGCGTGTTATAATAGATGTATGATAGATGCGTGAGTTGTTATAATAGATGCGTGTTATAATAGATGCGTGTTATAATAGATGCGTGCTATAATAGATGCGTGTTATAATAGATGCGTGTTATAATAGATGCGTGTTATAATAGATGCGTGCTATAATAGATGCGTCTTTTAATAAATGTGTGTTATAATAGATGCGTGCTATAATAGATGCGTGTTATAATAGATGCGTGCTATAATAAATGCGTGAGTTGTTATGATAGATGCGTGTTATAATAGATGCGTGTTGTAATAGATGCGTGTCATAATAGATACGTGTCATAATAGATGCGTGTCATAATAGGTGCGTGTTATAACAGATGCGCATTATAATAGATGCGTGAGTTGTTATAATAGATGCGTGGTATAAAAGATGCGTGTTATAATAGATGCATGTTATAATAGATGCGTGTCATAATAGATGCGTGTCATAATAGATGCGTGTTATGATAGATGCGTATTATAATAGATGCGTGAGTTGTTATAATAGATGCGTGTTGTAATAGATGCGTGTTAAAATGGATGCGTGTTATGATAGATGCGTGAGTTGTTATAATAGATGCGTGAGTTGTTTTAATAGATGCGTGAGTTGTTATAATAGATGCGTGAGTTGTTTTAATAGATGCGTGAGTTGTTATAATAGATGCGTGTTATAACAGATGCGTGTTTTAATAAATGCGTATTATAATAAATGCGTGTTGTAATAGATGCGTGTTGTGATAGATTATATGCAAATTTGATGAAATTTTGATTTGTGCTATACATTTGTGATGGACCTATGATGGGCGGACTACACAAGATCTTTATGCAAATTCTTTCTTAAATCACTGAAAATGATGGGAAGTCTATTTCTGCTAGAATTTAATTAGAGGTATCTTAAATACTCAAAAACTTGGGGTCAGAATTTGGCCTTAAACTTTTTTAATCATCTATATCAACGTTATTCAGTTATTAGTACAGTTGTATGGGAGCAGTTTGAATCTCGATTATTTCCTCAATTAGTCAATCAAAATATAGCACGATAAAGAAATCGGATGATTTTCATTGACTGAAATTAAGGACGTAAATTTAAAGAAATGCATTAAACGTGTTGAGCTGTTTACTCTTTCAAACATCGCAACTTGTTGACTCGCATTAATACGTCATTAATACGTCATTTATCAAGTCTGGATTATCCATCTGTCCATAGCTGAGAAAATATAGGGCGCTTATGACGTCATTTAAAGACTTCTCTCTTCCGGATTTTAAGGACTTTCTCATGAATAAGAAATCTTTACCTGTCCATATACCAATGAATCCTCCATAAAGTAGCCATCATTAATCTTCTCAGGCTATTCTGGCATGAGCAATTCCTCCTCCGTTTAGTTCTCTTCCTCAAACTAATCTTCATAAAGCTCTGAGATGTTCATAGCGAGTGACCTAATTTAAATCGAGCCAAATAATCCTATCTTTCATTGCAGCAATGTTTTTTCCTATAATCAAAAAGAAAAATAGACTTAATAAATATACTTAAAAACAAAGGAATAAAAGATATATAAAAAGCTGAGAAAATTCCAAGGTTGCCCTGTAATGCATCACAAATTTAAACAAAAATTTACATATTGATGCAGTGGGACTTCAAAACGCTGTAAAACGGTATTGATGAATGTGTGGCTGATTTCATTGCTTTTAATAGATTTAACAGGATTTGCAAAAGACAAACTAGGCCACCTTGTAATATATCACATAACTTGCACAACAAATTTCATGACGCTGTCAAATGTTTAACCGATATTGATAAATGTGTTGCTTATTTCACATGATTGTTTTTGATAGATACTTAATGCGGTAATATATTTTAATAGATTTAAATTTATTTTAAACAGATTTTAAAGCAATAGCTGATGTTGTCTTTACATGTCTATACACCTTTAACGCAGCCATCAATAATCCCCTCGAGCTATATTCTCTGAATAGCAGTTCCTCCTTCGTCTCTCATCCTTCACAAACCCATCTTCCTCCTTCGTCTCGCATTCTTGACAAACCCATCTTCATCGCAAAGCTTCAAGATGCTCATTGCGAGTGACCTAATTAATTCAGATCTTATTTTACACGCGAGAAGCAACAATATTTTGCCTTATAATAAAAAAAAGAAATATGATAGATATTTAAAAACAAAGAATTACGAAACTGGGAAAATTTAGGTCGCCCTGTAATACATCAAAATTTCCTGGGACTTTAATACACTGTAAAACGCTATTGATGAATGTGTTGCTGATTTCATTGCTTTTAATATATTTTAATAGGTGTTTGATAAGTCTTTTAATATTCTAATAGATTTTAGTTGATTCGGATATATTTTAAAAAGGTTTCTTGATAGACTTTTTTAAAGAATTGAAAGCAATTTAGCTGATGTTGCCTCTACATGTCCATTATACCTTTCAATCATACATAACGGGTCTATCAATTAAGTTCTCCAGCTATAGAAAATACAACAATTCCTTGAAAAACATCTTCATCCCAAAGCGCTGGATGCTCATACTGCCATAGCGAGTAACCTAATTTAGATCGAGCTAAACAGTCCTGTTTTTTTCACGATAATGTGCAAGGCGTTACGGAACAACAATTTCTTGCCCTATATAATCTGATAAAAAGAATGCTTCAGGGATGACGAATAATCTATAATGAAATAATTTTGTTTTTGATTTGATATTATCAAACGATGATAATAATAACCATAACAATAATTTTGTTTTTGATTTGATATTATTATATCTTCAACGTGAATTTTATGGCGATTATTTAGTTGCTTTTTGCGTTTCGTTTTAAATGCAGGAAAATGTCATATATATATATATATATATATATATATATATATATATATATATATATATATATATATATATATATATATATATATATATATATATATATATATATATATATATATATATATATATATATATATATATATATATATATATAAATATAAATATATATATATATATATATATATATATATATATATATATATATATATATATATATATATATATATATATATATATATATATATATATATATATATATATATATATATATATATATATACATATATATATATATATATATATATATATATATATATATATATATATATTATATATATATATATATATATATATATATATATATATATATATATATATATATATATATGCGCAAAATTAATATATATAGATAGATAGAGACAATTTTGAAGTAGAAAACAGACAATCGTACTTAAAGAGCTAAATTCAATCAAATGAAGGTGAAAACATTGTCATGATCCTGTGTGTTATGAAAGGAACATCTGTTATCAATTTTCCAAGTTATAAAATGAAGTTAAATATTTTGAATCTAGAAAACGAACTAATTTAGATGCTTGTGCGGCTTCGTGCATGGTACACTGCGTCTTCTATAATGACACACTACTATTGGCACTGCATCTTTCTAGTTGAACTTTGTCTTCGTAAAGAAACATTGCGTCTTCCTAATGACACTGCGTCTTCTTAATGACATTGCGTCTTCCTGATGACACTGCGGCTTCCTAATGACAAGGTGTCTTCCTATTGAAACTGCGTCTTTTTAATGGCATCCTATCTTTCCAATGGCTAATGAAACATTCCGTCTTTCTGATGACAACGTGTCTTTTTCCAGTTCTAATGGCTCTGCGTTTTCTTAATGGAATAAATATTTCGTCTTCCTAATGGCACTGCGAGGCTTCCTAAAGGCACTGCGAGGCTTCCCAAAGGCACTGCAAGGCTTCCCTAAGGCACTGCGAGGCTTCCCAAAGGCACTGCGAGGCTTCCCAAAGGCACTGCGAGGCTTCCCAAAGGCACTGCGAGGCTTCCCAAAGGCACTGCGAGGCTTCCCAAACGAGGGTTCCCAAAGGCACTGTGAGGCTTCCCAAAGGCATTGCGAGGGTTCCCAAAGGCACTGCGAGGCTTCCCAAAGGCACTGCGAGGCTTCCCAAAGGCACTGCTGCGAGGCTCTCCAAAGGCACTGCGAGGCTTCCCAAAGGCACTGCGAGGCTTCCCAAAGGCACTGCTGCGAGGCTTCCCAAAGGCACTGCGAGGCTTCCCAAAGGCACCGCGAGGCTTCCCAAATGCATCTCGAGGCTTTCCAAAAGCACTGCGAGGCTTCCCAAAGGCATCGCGAGGCTTCCCAAAGGCACTGCGAGGCTTCCCAAAAGCACTGCGAGGCTTCCCAAAGGCACTGCGAGGTTTCTCAAAGGCACTGCGAGGCTTCTTAAAGGCACTGCGAGGCTTCCCAAAGGCACTGCAAGACTTCCCAAAGGCACCGCGAGGCTTCCCCAAGGCACTGCGAGGCTTCCCAAAGGCACTGCGAGGCTTCCCAAAGGTACTGCGTCCTTCTAATGACACTGTTTCTTTCTTGTGAAACTGCGTCCTTCTAACTGCCTAACGACAATTCGTCTTCATAATGATATTGCGTTTTTCTAATAAAATACTGCGTCATTCTAATGACATTGCCTCTTTCTAATGACATTGCGTCTTCCTAATGACACTGCGTCTTTCCAATGACACTACGTCTTCCTAATGACACTGTCTCTGAGTCCGAATGATATTGCGTCTACCTAATGACACTGAGCCTGAGTCCGAATGATTTTGAGTTGAATTTTTATTAATTTGTGTTTTTTTTCTTCATATTTCTTATTTTAATATTTTTGAATAATAAATTTGGCAGCCTGGTCTTGAATTATAACTTGTTCAGTGTAATATTGCGTCGACGCGTATATAGATCGGGATGGGTAGGACATATTAACCTGACTAGATGACGTCACCCTATGTCTTCCCGTTCGGGTTGAATGGGGAACGCTGATGAAAACTCCAACATGTCAAAGGGCAGAAGGGAGGGTACTCAAATTTTACAAAAAGTCACTACCAATCCCTCCTCCCCGACTCCATAGGATCACCCATATTCCCACCCCACTAAATTTTCAGATTATGACAAAACACAACCCAAACGTAGGAGGAGGGGGGGCAATGTCACAAAAGCAAGGCCTACTGAATGTGGGGAGAAATATCACACTAAAAATCATCATACGAAAGATATAATTCGGGGAAATGGGGCAAATTCCCCCTTGTCACCCCGTAATCCCACCTATCTGCCTATCCCATGCATGCCAGAATTAGTTAGTAACCTATCATGATTTTTGCAGTCTTCAGTCATGAAGTACGGTTCCTCTTTAGACTGTTAGACAGTTATGAAGTGCAATCACACACCGGGAAAATGGCGGCCGTCGATGGCAGCTGAATGGGCACTAAATATCCCAAAACTACATGATGTTGAAACTAATAATAACGTGTTTTTTTGTTGTTGTTTTTTCTCTAATTATTTTAGATATTTCTGAATGTAACGAATCTGGAACGGCAAGATGCGGCTGATCGTGGAATTGTTAGTTCTTTTTGCAGTTTTCGGTAAGTGAAACTCCATCACAATAGACTGGTTAATGATATCATATCCTTAGCAGTCCGGTAGCATGCTTGTTAATAGGAACATTTATAACACACGAGAATATTGAAGTCATGCAGCGATATTGTTCAGATGTTGCGATAAAATGTCATAGTTTCTAATTTATGTACTTGAAATATCAAAAATTATTGTGTTGAAAAACATTCTAATTTTCAAAATGGCCGTTTCGCGCCTAAAAGCCTAGCTCTATTGTCTATTTTTTCTAATATTTTGAAAACGGCGTGATGAACATATCAAATGGGAGTGGAAAAGTTGTAGCTATAACAGTAATGAAGGTATTTTTTATAAGTTTTAAGTTTCCCCTAGCAAAGATATTTTTCCCCAGACGTATTTCAAATTTGAAATATGTAACATTACATAAGGCTTTAACGTTAGGATAGCAAAGGATCATGGGGAATATTACAAAATGGCGGCTTCCATGTAGCAAAATGTTCCCATTTTTAGGAACATTTATGTTTCCATTAATAGGCATGCTCTCAGACTGCTTAGCATGCCGGTTTGAAAGCAGTTCTATATGCAGAGAGCACCAGCCAAGGTCATTCCTTTCATATCGTGATATCATGTGCATTATGAAGCGTTATTAGTGGCATCGGTAGACTTTTTTTCCAGGGGCAAGTAGGCCAAAATTACCGAATAATCATATGCCTGAAGTTGGGAAGGGGCAGAGGCCTAAGAAGCGAGGGTTGGAAAAACTGCCCCCTTGGGAAGATTTCACCATTCCTGTTTTATGCTTCCTGCCTGGTTGCGATGCAAAATTGAGAATAATATTGAAAGAATTTGTCAAATTGAAGAGAAAATTTCCCAAAAGTTGAAGAAAAAACTGCCCGAAAAAGAAATTTGCCAAAAATTGGCAAATAATTCCTGGAAATTGGCCGAATTTCCCGTTAATAAAATAATTTTTCCAAAAATCGAAAAACTGCTAGCAAAGGAAAAAAGATTTCCCGACAATGGAAGAAAATGTTCCGAAATTTGGCCAAAAAATAAATAAAAATCCCGAAAACAAGCAAAATTTCTCGATATTTATAGGAAATTTCCCGAAAAAAAAAAAAACGAAGAATGAAGGTAAAAATGTTCACTACATCTATTATCCATTTAATCACAGTCAATTGTTTCATTGTGCCCTTTATTACACTAAACCCTCCTCCAATTCACCACACCCCATTATTTCACATCATACCATCCATCATACCATACCCATCGGGTTTTTTTTTTCTGTCGTTTTTTCTTCACATTCCCCCTCATAATGTTCCAAATGAATCCTCTTTATGGCACCTGTCTTTTCCCCCCATACCCTTCGTTATTTCACCGTCCTAACTCATATTCGGATATCAAAAATTCTCTTTTGGAGATCTCGAAAAGAATTTTGTATATAGAATATAATTCTGGGTATACATTAAAAAAAGAAGAAAAAAAGTTTTGGATATTAAGAATAATTTACACATTTGTGATACCATTAAATCTTTATTAGATATCTTGAAATCTTTTGAGATATCTGAAAACATTTTTGAGATATTTGGAAATCTTTTTGAGATATCATTAAAACCTTTTTAGTTATCAAAAATAACTAAGAACAATTTCAGATATCTCAAAAAGTTTTCTAGATATCTCAAATTAATTTAGAATATCTATAATTAATTTGAGATATCCAAAATAGATTTGAGATATCTCAAATTATCGATTAAATGATAAAACGGCGTCTCATATGGGCGTACACGTCCTATATCTCAGTTTCAAAAAGTCCATTCCTGCCAGAATTTGATTGGGATATGAAAAATACTGGGCAACCCTTGTTCGTAATTTGTTGCACACTTTCAAAGAAATGTGATCAATTAAAAATAGATTTACAATAGATTTACCAATCACACATCAGCAGAGAATTTCGCCTATTAATTGATTTTGTTCAATTTTATTTCTTTGCTTCTTTGATGGTTTTAATGGATGTTGAAGCGGGAATCTCGTCTTAGTAAAATTGCGATGTTCATATATTCACGTCACCTCCGGTTGTGGATCGTTTCTAATTAAGTACGTACTGTATGCATTGTGTATGTCATTGTGCGTGTGGGTGTGTGTGTGTACAGTGTGCTAGTACACTTCCGCGGTGGTTATTGGTATTTGTGTATGACCAATCAGAAACGTTGACTTATATTATATCACTGTCCATGTTAACACTATGTGTGGCCTTTAAAGCAATTTAGATGCACGTTGCATCTACATGCACGCCATTCTGTCCATATACCATAGCCTACGGATGCTTTTATTATCGTTCTGCCATTTTCGGTGAAAATTCGCGTAGATATAATTGCTTACTACTTTCGAACGTTGGCATCCTTATCTAATTGCCAACAATGCTGTAGGCTATACATATTACATACCGTGAATGGCAGCGAACATGACTGAATCATCTATTCATGAACGTTTCACAATTGAACATGAAATCTTGCGATGGCTGTTTTTGCTGGGAGGAAACATTTTTGATTGTGTTTTGAAAAGAAGAAGTTATGTTATGTACTGCAGCGGCGTAGGAAGATACTTGACATTGGTTGCCAGATTTTATTATTCGTCCCAACAAACCTACAAACATGTCTCTTCGCGGTCCAAACGCTATTTGTAAAGGGAGGAGGAGTGGGTGTGCGTAGAATTATTGAAAATTTTAGTAACAATTGGCAGATTTTCCAGAAATGAGGAAAATTTCCCAAAAATTGAAGAAAACATCAAGAAAATGAATGCAATTTTACGAAAATTGAAGGAAATGTGTTGAAAATTTGAGAATTTCAAAATTGAAGAAAATTTACCGAAAATGAAAAAAATTGGCACGAAAATGAATGAAATTTTACGAAAATTGAAAGCAAGGAAAAGCGGAACTAACTTTACGAAAATGACGGAAACTTTACCAAAACTGAATGATATTTCCCAAATATGAAAAAAAAAATACGAAAATTGATGCAAATTTCACAAAAATGAAGGAAAATTTACGAAAATTGAAGGAGATTTCGCGAAAATTGAAGATATGCCATGGAATCTGACTTAAAATCTAGTTAGACTTCTTTATTGGGGTGGGGTTGGGATTGGGGGATCAAAATTGTACTTGCTCCCCCTCCTCCCCCATTTTTACGAAAGTGCCCCTTTCAAAATAAAGTGACCCTTTTACTTTGTTGCTTTGGGCCTAATTTTTTTATCTACAGACTGGGGACACACACACACACATATATATATATATATATATATATATATATATATATATATATATATATATATATATATATATATATATATATATATATATATATATATATATATATATATATATATATATATATATATATATATATATATATATATATATATATACATATATACATACATACATAGATACATAGATAGATACATAGATACATAGATACATACATACATACATACATGCATACATACATACATACATACATACATGCATACATACATACATACATATATATATATATATATATATATATATATATATATATATATATATATATATATATATATATATATATATATATATATATATATATATATATATATATATATATATATATATATATATATATATATATATATATATATATATATATATATATATATATATATATATATATATATATATATATATATATATATATATATATATATATATATATATATATATATATATATATATATATATATATATATATATATATATATATATATATATATATATATATATATATATATATATATATATATATATATATATATATATATATATATATATATATATATATATATATATATATATACATATATATATATATATATATGACTTGGGATGTTCTATTTACTGTTATAGAAATAAAAATCCAGTGATATTATTGGTGTGGATCAGTTCCGTGGGCTTTGTGCCCTCCCCTCCCACCTCCTCCCCCCCCTCCCTCCCACCTCCCCTCCTCCCGCAACAACTTACGTAAACTAAAACGAAAAAATAAGATCAAAGGAGCTTGTTATTTTGGCCACCAAGCTACATAAAGTATGAATACAACACTTCTGGCGTCCAAGTGTGGAGGCAACTCTACCTTAAATCATTCAAAATCTACGTTTCATCTAAATCGGTGAGAAACTTGGTATTTTTCCTTAAAAAAACATTCATTTTTGTGATTGTCTATTCTTTGAACGGTCCGGTACACTAAATTGTGACTGAAATATTTTGAGTCTTCAAATGCCAAAACAAAACTTTTTCTCACAACTTTGAGTGATATGGGCTAGCTGTTTAAGCCCAACGCAACAAAGTTAAATGGGCACTCCATTTTGAAAGTGCAAAGAGGACGCAAATTCCACCACTTCTTGCGCCTTTGACAGGCCTTGAGGACAGTTTTCATTTTCAGAACTTGACAGAAGTGGTACTTTTGTCATTTTACGGAAAATTGGGGGGGGGGTGCCCCCTGTGCACCTACTCCCGGTCCCTACACCTATATGCACCAAATATTTTGCATAGACCGTCTATATTGAAAATTCCTCAAATGATGATTAGTCGGAAAATAACACATTTAATGGATTTGTTGAGGGGTCCAGCAAGTCCATCTTATACAGTTATGTAAAATAGGGCTTCAAAAGAAACAAAATGGTGAAGAAAGCATTCAAAAATCCTATTCCGTTAAGAAATTTTTGAACGTGATTTCAGTGTTTAGTAAAGTACATTTTATTCCAATATATTCACTGCATGACCACTGAACAAATCCTTTGACAAATTCAAAGATTTCTCTATCTACCCCAAATTTAAAATTCTTTCAAATGCGCTTTTCAGCTCTAGATTTCCACAGACATTAAACTGTCAAACATCAAGTCAGACATTTGAAGAGATAACTTGTTTATTTGTACAACTAGAAGCTAATTTTCCTCTAACTTTTGCTTCGCCGAAACATTATCGATAGTTTGTTCCCCGTACAAATGGAGCGGAGAATGATTGATTGAGCCTTTTTTCCATCCCTTATTGACAGTCATATAACTTGCGTGCCCCCTTGAAATTGTTGTTGTTTGCTAAATGCGCATATGAAAACAGGCGGATGTCGTGATGTTTCATGTAAAAGTCGGTCATTTGGTTGTTAGGTCATTCATCGTGATTTGAATGTATATACATTTTATTCCAATATATCTATTGAATACACAATTACAATGACGGGGTCGTCACCTGCGTAATCGGTTATGATAGTAACAATGCCATCACGAAACGCTTAATACGACCCGGACAAGAACACATGTACGACGTACGGACAGACATTGGGAATCGAAGCCGGGACGCTAGCTCGACAAACCAAAGGTTTAACCACTTAAGGGGGGAGATCTCTCCAAATTAGCTTATCAGTATTCTTTTCAGCAGTTTGGGAAGAAAATTTGCTAACTTTCCGGGATTTTTCGATTTTCGGGAAATTTTCTTTAACTTTTGGCAAATGTTCCAAACTTTTGCCAAAATTTCCAATAATTTTACCGAATATCTTTTTAATTTGTCCATGTTATTTTAACAATTTCCCAATTTTGAATCTCTGAGGAAGGGAGAGGGGGGGCAGTTTTTTCACCTATCCCCAGCCCACAACACAACTGCCCTACCTTCACCCACCCCACTTTGAAGAAAGCCTAGCAATGCCACTGTGGTAAAAACAAGTGCTTTTGCTAGAATTAAAGGCTTCAGGCATAAAAGTATAAGAAAACGTTGCCTTACTTCCCTTCCCCCCTCCTGGAACTTGAAAGTCTAGCTACGCCACTGTCTGCACGCATTATAAATAAAATGTCAATACAATATCTACAGACATCATGTGTTGAAAGTAGTGTTTCATCTCCGATTTCGATGGAATAGAAATTAAATTATATTCGTATAGCGAAATTTATGTTTTGTGGAGATTGCTACACTTAAACTGTTATTTGTACAAATTTTAAACTACTTAAATCATTTTTCTCTTTTTTTTTTGCTTCGTTACCGTTAACTCATCTACTAACAGTTTTTTCCCCTCAGATTTCAGGACAAGAATATCTCATGCAGCGTAGTCAGTTATTTATTGATCAAACACAGTGCATCGTGCTTATAATCAGAGTTATCATGTCTTGTTCTACTTGTGGAGCATATTATGTGAAAGATTTTGAAGAAGTCGGTCACGTGGTGTAAAGGTGCACGTACACCTTCAAAACTTTGAAAGATGTAGGCTACAATAGAGTATGTGTATATGACGTCACTCACTTAGCTGGCTTCTAATTTTTTTCCCAAATAGCATAACATTTGCACTCATTTGGGCTTTAGGTTAGCATCCAGAATCTAAGCCAATCAGACAAGAGGAACTATGTGTCATTGCTATCCTGTTTGGGAAAAAATCGTCAGCTGGGTACCTCTTGGGTAACGGAAATACATTTTAATGCACATGAATTCACGTTTATTGACAATGTGAAAAATAGTCAGTCAGGCACTTTTCAGTAATCGAAACAAAATAGAAAATGTAGAAATAAACCTTTTTATTCGCAAAAACCCAGAAATGAATGTTTTTCATTTGAGCAATGTTCAGTTTTGATAAAAGATACCAACACGTGGAAGCAAACCAAGATCGTATTATGCGCGCTCTTTGTTTGTTTACAATTCCTTGACCAGTGATTGGATGATTTCCTGCGGATGCCGTCGGTGCACTTACAATTAATCTATTGCCAGTAAAAAGACATCAAATATCTAATGTCCCTGGTTAAACTGCCTGCAACGTATGGATATTGCATATTTGCCTGCAGCATGGCTCGCGGGTTATATGAAAATTTAAAGACGTTTTGAAAAACGTCAAAATGTGCGCTGTGGCCGGGCGGATAGATCAAAATCTCTCTGCAAAATTTAGGAATACCTCTCCAGTGAAGTTAGGCCTATTTGTGACGGTATTCTAAGCATCCTAAAATCCCATATCAAAATGTAATTTTAACAGAAAACGTTTCACCCACTTTGGTGACTTGTTTTTACTATACTTTCATTGTTTTTAATAGAAGTAAAAGCAATTTAGCCAATGTTAAGGCTTTCACACCTTGAAGTTCCATACAGCCATAAACCTTTAAGCACATTCAGCTTTTAGGACTTTATAACAAATTCCGCACAAATTTGGGGAAAATATCTTAAAATCTTAGTAGCAGAATATCAATAATAATGTCTGAAGCGAGTAAAGCCTTTTTAATGTAATCTGCAGGGCAGCATGGTAATGCAAAGCAAGTTTGACGAAAGAGCACAAAATTCTGATCTGAATGTTCTGCCCTTCTGTCAACATGTACCGCACTGCACTGAATCTCAAGAGAACTGCCAGTCTCTTCAGGTTTGAGCATATGCCGCTAATTGTCACTTGCAGCGATGAAATCAAGTCTGCTTTTTGAGATGAGGCCTAAACATATATATGTCTGTATGTTCGAATGTTATCAGCTAACTCAATCAGCTGTGTTAACACCAGGTATACCTGCCAACAGTTTTTCGTACAATTATAGGCCAATATGGAAATGCAGAAATGACTGGAGCAGGGGAACTGACCCGGTAGGGGTCTAGGGCAATTGCCCTCCTGAATTGAAATTTTGATAATAGAATTTGATTATCAATTTGGGGTTGAAATTGAAGAAAATTCGGTATGATGAGGTAATTATATTGCATTTCGGAATTCAAGGTCACGAGATCGAAGCAGGTCTACATCATCAATCAGATTGTATTTTTTTTATAGCTATTTACATGAACTTTCATAGAAAAGAAAACAACAAACAATTAATCTAGTGTTACCTCTGCCTATCCAGTTCCAACCTTTAAAGGAATATTTCCAGTATCGCTGATAAGAGGGTGCGTTGCCCCGAATCCGAGGTGCAGTACCGCTGATAAGAGGGTGCGTTGCTCTGAATCAGAAGTACCAGTACCGTTGATAAGAGGGTGCGTTGCCCCGAAGTACTAGCTAAACCTAAATTCATCCAAGCCATTATTAGCAGATTAGCTTATAGAACCAATGCTTATCCCCGATTTCCATGGCGCAAGCGGAAGAGAGTACATCCCAGCCGCCCACCGCAGATGACTCCCCAGGAGAAATGGTTCTCATTTTACAGCTGAGTGGACTGAAGCAAATAAAGTGTCTCCCAATGACACATTGCAGTGCTCACGACGTAATGTAATGGAATCAACTGTGGTAATTTTGCTTATCAAAGGGGTCCGCATGTTCATGATACCTTCGGGCCCGTATTGGCTTTTAGCGGCCCTGAATATTCCCGTGAATTTTCATATACGTGGTAGACTCTGAGGACTATAAAAGAAACAATCTGGTGACAAACCATGTTGATATCTTATTCCTTTTAGAAGTTATTACATTTCATTCATTTTTTTCTTTAAAGGAAAGGTATCATCTAAATACGTTCAGAAATGAACGCCGCCGTGCTGGTAACGTCACTTCCGGTTTTCAATTTTTCATATTGATTGCGAAAAATCTGTTATCGTATTATCGATCACACTTTCACCGGACCGAACATAGGGGCCTGCAGGTCTTATCGATACTTGTGTTATCTACAACATTACATTTCTCGCAATCAGTGAGGGAAATTGAAAACCGGAAGTGACGTTACCAGCAGAGCGGCGTTCACCTCTGATTTTATTTACGGAACGATAGTTTCCTTTAATAGTCCTTTATCACAGAACTAAAAATTCACCGAAATGAGGTCCATGGACAAGTAGCAATTCTATATTGGTTGAAAGAGCATTCAAATCTGAACAGATCAGTGTTTCAATGTTAATAAAGCACTTTCAGTCCTAAATTTGTGCGACAAATCTTGGCGGAATTCGTTAAATGTTTTTCCTAAATCTTACTTACTGAATATGATGGGAAATTACGTTCCTGTTAGATTCGTATTGGATGTGGCAAAGACTCAAACACTTCTGATCAGAATTTGCTGCACCCCTTCAAAGAAATATTATAAATATTAAGTAAATAAAAAAAGTTGCAAAAGAAAATACCAAGGTTGCCCTGTAATACATCACAAAATTTACATAAATTATGCAAATTGATACCTGAAATTTAAATACACAAAATGGTCAATGTTTAACCGATTGTGATGAAATTTGTTGGTACTAATTCCATGCCTTTAACACTGAGCTTATGTTGTCTTTACGCCTTCATATAGACCGTAAAAGGATTTTATCACAAATTTCGCGTAAACGTCATCAGCATTATATGTCAGAAACGAGATAGGCTCTTGGCAAAGACATTCTATGAAGGAACTTCTAATTCTATTCAATTTGATGCTCGTTCCTTCGATTAGAATTGATGTAGATATCACTAGAGCTTTCAGTCCCTTCGGGTTTGAGTTAATCAACGTTATATTGTCAAGTGTCACGTGTAGCAATGAAATCAATTCTGCGCCGGTTTTGAGGTGAATGTTCGAATAAGGAAGGAGAATTATTGCCCAACATACAGAGAGGTTTTGAAGCATAATCCTAAACAACATGTTATGGCGTAGACGGTTCTGCTTCAAAACTGTTAAACCAGGTTTGAATGTTATCAGCTACAAAGCACTATTGGGCGATTCGTATCTAACATTTGTATTGAAAAGTTGAACATTTAAAAAATATCAGACGCTTCTCGTAGAAATGATGTCCCGTTAGAGATAGGGAAAGTGTCCTAAGGCACAACGTCTCCACCCACGTACAAAGACAAGCATTAAATCAAATAATGAATGATCCATATCCCAAAGGCAAGAACATCTACCCCTCCCCTTCCTCCCTGTAGTGTTCCATGCATATGGACATGAAGACAGAGGGCCGTATAATTCCCATCCGCTGGGGGAGACATAGCCTCCTATCCAAAAAGTGGGGGACAAGAAGCAAATTTCCCCCAGAATTATTAAAATTCTACTGAAAAGTGGGTGACATGTCCCCTGCAATTACGGCTTTGCATGAAGATATAAGTTGTGATGTGTGGGAAACAAGACAGCTCAAAATCTTTATTGTAGTTCTTTTAATTTCTGTCCTAAATTTCAATCACTAACAATCATCCCGCTATGTCAGTCCGGTAACATGCCTATTAATGGGAAGATAAATGTTCCTATTAATGGGAACATTTTGCTACATGGAAGCCGCCATTTTGTGATATTTTCCATAATCCTTTGCTATCCTAACGTTAAAGCCTTATGCAATGTTACATTTTTCAAATTTGAAATACGTCTGGAAAAAATATATTTGCTAGAAGAAAATTAAAACTTCTGAAAATGCTAAAACTTTTCCATTCCCATTTGATATGTTCACCACGCCGTTTTCGAAATATTAGATATAATAGAAAATAGAGCCAGGCATTTAGGCGCAAAATGGCCATTTTGAAAATTCAAATGTTTTTTAACACAATGATTTTTAATATTTCAAGTACATAAATTAGAAACTATGACATTTTATCGCAACATCTGAACAATATGGCTACATAACTTCAACATTCTCGTGGTTATAAATGTTCTTATAAATAAGCATGCTTTAGGATTGTATGTCACAAAAAATAAGTAACTTATTGTTTTTGTTTTTTTTAATTCCTCCACTGACGTTGGTCGAATGGAGCAGCTGAATATGACCAGGAGGTTTTGAATCTCCATCTTATTAAAATTTACCAGGACTGCAAAAACAGTCTCTTCCACATCGCAACTATTACATAAATTTCAAATTCTTCTGACGTTGAACCGTTGATTAACAATAAGACGGAAGCTACAGGCAGACAGGTGCTTTTGACAAAATTTAAAACTATTCATTCTGTTCAGAATTTAACGCTTTTACAGGAATCAGGAGTCCATAGGGCGAAGCTCTGCAGTTTTAGCATTTTGTAAGGATTTTTTATTTGCATTTCTGACGGGGTTAGCAACAATATTTCCAGGGGGATAAATTCTTCTAGACTCTAGGTAGCCTTATTATCATTTTGAAATTCTTGTTAAGTATCACAGTCATTTAGCCTATTCTCGGTAAAATTACACGATAACATACTTCTGACAGGCAAATTATAGAGTATCATTTTCCTAATTCAAAATATATTGTTTTATTTATCCTGTGAATCAAAACATCATTCAAAAATCGTATTCCGTTAAGGAGATATCCTGGTGTAGTAAGTCTACTATGGAAGGTTGGCGCCCGTAAGGAGATATCCTGGTGTAGTAAGTCTACTATGGAAGGTTGGCGCCCGTATCCTTACATTTGCAACAATTGTTAATGAATTTGAAGGAAAATATATTCAAATGTTTTTCTTTTCCCGTTATTTTCCCTCAAACTTTCTTCAGGTGGTAAATTATCATTATCCTTACAAGTCTGCTTTGCTACCTGACATATCCACTGGTTTTTAAGCCACAAAATCGACAAAAGAACAAAATATGATAGAATACATAAAGAATTTGAGGAATCTGCATGAGGCCGTGACATCACAACTACAATTTCAGTCGTTTCTATACAAATAATAGCAAACTTCAAACTTAAATCCTTAAATGAAATAAGAATTTTGAATGTTTTTTTCAGCATTTTGTTTCTTTTGAAGTATTCTTTCATATAAGATGGATTTGCTTGACCTCTGAACTAATTCTTTACAGCAAATATACATAGGGCGCGCCCGTCTTTCAGTCTTTACCGTAATAATTGTACAAAAGCGAACTTAACACTGCGTACTGACGCTATTTTGAAATATTTTTTCCGTGAAATATAAATCGCGAACTCTTTACGAAAACTAAAAGTGTTCGTTAGTTAGGCCTACATTAGAACATTACAATGAAATACTGAATAGGCCTAATATCACATGAATAATTATTGTATAACCTTGTTGGTCGAACCATTGTGGAACAAATTTTTGCCTCGACCATGGTCGGGGTGATCGGGGCGGTTCCGCCGCCTATGATACCCTTCCTAGAATCTGTTTTACTACGTTTTTGACATATCCCATGGAAAATCACAGAACAAAATA
>JAIGNY010002764.1:95000-130000 GCA_020152595.1 Chiridota heheva
GTTGAATTAAATTTTATAGCACGATGACTAGTTTTTAAGTTAAAGGGAGTGGGGGATTACTCTAAAGTTTCAATTATTCTTAAGTTCTTTTATATTAGTGATTTTAAGCAATCTGTACTATACCAAATATTGTATTTCAACTCATGCTATTTGTAATACTGTATGTAAGTTAATGTAATATGAATAATTGACCAAAGAAAATTGAAATTTCGTAATATTTGTTATATCCTTTTGTCTGAAACAAGTGCATCATAATTAGAATAGATTTCCATGCCAGCTAGTGATATCGTCATCCCGCCTAGAACATCTTAAAAAATGCTGTCATTTAGAAATATGAGTCCGGCGTTTTAAGACACCTTAAATCATAGTTACTCCATCAATAACTTACCGTACTTGAGCAGATAGGTGACGGTCCCAACTGCCCAACGCGTTCTACACAAAAAACCAAGGCTTATCATTTCAGTGCCATCGCTTTACCAGATATTCCTTGCAAGAGTTAAAAAAAAATCAAAATAAAGTCATGATTTATAGACCTACCTTCCCCTGAAAAAACCTACCATTTTCCGATTTTTCTTAATTCTGGCCGAAAAAGTGAAGAAAAGCAAAATATTCAGTATAGTTTTTGGACCATACATGAACACAAAATATCCGTAAAATTTGTCAGTATGAATTATCAAGTTCCTACAGGTAGTAACTTTTTCCCCAAAATCACCGACTGCGGGGCTGTAGAGGGTTATACTCATGCGGCCCACCATCACCAAGTGGGCCCCACTAAGATCCAATATTGAATTTATGAAATGCTTAGACCAACCCCTGATCTAGATATCGATATTCAACATTTTCAGAGTCATTGGCCCACTATCATCAAGTGGACCCCACTAAGATCCTTCATTGCCTGTATGAAGTCCATATACCAGCCCCCTTGATCAAAATATCGCGATTTTAAATTGTCAAGATCATGGGCCACCATCACCGAGTGGACCCACTAAGATGATATATATATATATATATATATATATATATATATATATATATATATATATATATATATATATATATATATATATATATATATATATATATATATATATATATATATATATATATATATATATATATATATATATATATATATATATATATATATATATATTTATATATATATATATATATATATATATATATATATATATATATACATATATATATATATATATATATATATATATATATATATATATATATATATATATATATATATATATATATATATATATATATATATATATATATATATATATATATATATATATATATATATATATATATATATATATATATATATATATATATATATATATATATATATATATATATATATATATATATATATATATATATACATATACATATATATATATATATATATATATATATATATATATATATATATATATATATATATATATATATATATATATATATATATATATATATATATATATATATATATATATATATATATATATATATATATATATATATATATATATATATATATATATATATATATATATATATATATATATATATATATAGCTTTTTCCCACATGAAACAAAATTGCCCCTCTCTTGCGCCCATGACCAAAATCCTGGAGCCGCTACTGTTTAAAACGACATTAACATTCTTCGCAATTGATCTTACAATTGGTAAATGGCATTAATCCCTAGTAAATATGTAGTTATCAGTATCACCTGCAAAAGACATTTCTCATCAATATCTCGAAGGAAACCAAGTTACCACATCCTTAAATACGTACGCCTATAGCATAACCCATATATAAGTTGAAACTTTCGCATTGCTTATATGGTCAACAAAGGCACAACAACTCTCGACATGGTTCGTAAGATTCTTTACTAATCCCACTCCTCTGATCCCACATCCAGGGGCGGAGCCAGATAACATTTTCAGGAGGGGGCCCGGAAGGAGGGTAAGCCTAATAACGTGATTTAGAGACAGTTTTATCATCATCAATGAAACACCAGTGGAGTAGAAAGGGGACAGAGGCGTATGGAGCGGGGACAAACTTCCCAATAATGAAGGTAATTTTCGGAAAATTAATTCCCGATTAGCTGGAACTTTTGATGGAAACTTAAGTTACCTATGCAATTTTGCTATATATAAAAATATCAAAGTGCTGACCTTCTCTGGATCCGTCCCTGCTTACACCTCCCTTGTTCGACCCTTATTTGAGTACATGCTTCCACTCTATGGGAACCTTATGCATTGCTTCCATACCTTATGCATTGTCTAATAGAAAATGTGTTTCAGCTGAACCTATTATGAATGTGGACAAGGTATCATCGACCTACAAACTTCACTCAACCTTCAAGCCCTACAGAATCGTATAGCAAATTCATAATTAATTATAGTTTATCAGTTTACAAGATTATACAAAATATTGTTGAAATTCAAGTTATTCCCTATCTGCCTATTTAAGTCCCACTCACACGTGCACCTAGAGGAATATAATATCACTTCAGGTATTCACCCATATGACTAACACTTTAGAAACCACAGCCTGGAACAACCTCCGCTGCTCCTAATGCTCCTAGCTGTATAGCAACTTCAAAAGCATTCTCTTGTCCTCTCCTACACTTCTATTTCACTTTAAATTTTCACTTTTTCATCTCTGGCATTTCTTATGTTATTATTCCTACTCCCTTGCACGAAGGTTTTCAGTCATAGAACCTAACTGTCTATGTGGTTTATCGAATACTAGTAGTCAAAGTCAAAACAAGTCGGGAAAATTAAAATATCGATGGCCGTAATGAACCACTGTAAGATTGTAAGATTGGAGGGAGAAGAGAGAGGAGGGGGTGACCGAAAACAGGAGTCATCAAGTAAAGTGAAAAGCACAAACAAGATTCACTCAACCTTCAAACCCTATTCTTAATTAATTATGGTTTATAAGATTATCCATAATATTGTTGAAATTCAAGTTATTCCCTATTTAATTCCGTGCACCCACACGTGCACGTAGACACTAGAGGAAACATAATTTCACTTCAAAAGGTATTCACCCATGAATAACACTTTAAATACTACATTTTTCATTCAATTACCACAGCCTGGAACAACCTCTATTCCTAATGCTCCTAGCTGTATAACAACTTCAAAGTTACATGAAAATATTATCTTGTCCTCTCATATACTTCTGGATTACTTTTTCCCTTTTTTATATTTGTTTATCTCTGGCATTTCTTGTTTTATCATTCCTCCTCCCTTACACGAAAGTGTTCTGTCCGGCCGGACCAAATTTACGGGGGACAGTATTTCCTGTTACACCGGCACATAGCCTTGTTAGGCCATGTAGGGTGGACAGAAAATGTTGTAGGGCCGGTTTCAACATCAGTTAGAGCGGAGAAGCTGCAGTGAGGTATATTCCTCCATGCATAGCAAAACAAAATGAGGAAAGTGGGCACAATTAATGATGATGAGTCTGACTTAAATAAAACAAATAAAGATCCCAGAAAGTTTCTCATCTGCTTATAGTCTCTGACATTTTTGCATGGCCGGTCAACATCCAGGGCCGGGGGAAATGCCTCTTTTCCTGTTATAATTCGTAACTGCTCTCGTCCTATCTCGAGTCACGGACGTGTCGCATGTAATAAATATCTGGTAGGCCGCTCACCACGGCAGTACGGCATTGCCGAAGCACTAGCTATTTTAACCCACAATTTGTGTTTCATTGATTAACTTCAGTCTCGTGCTTTGTCCACCACCTATCATGCCTTCGGCAATCAGGCCTGCAGTGGTACTATCCAATAGGCCACTACAGCCCTGTCTGGGATTTGCTATATACAGCGATGTCGGAAGCACGGAGTAACGGGGGCGACTGACCCTCCCCCCCCCCCTTTGCCCTAGAGTAGCGGGGTGGAGGGGAAGGTGCCATTTTGAAAGTTGAGAGCGATCGGGGCAGGAGGTGCCCTTTTAAAAGTTACATGAAATGATGGGTGATTCTTAAAGCTTCAAAACAAACAGATATCTAATCACTCACAAATAATCCTACATAATACATATAAGTTATAACATACATTTAGTGTTTATTTGACACAATTAAAGCATGTCATTTACGAAGGGTCCAGCACCGCGGGCCGTGGTGGAAGGGGCGTCGCCCCAATAATTTCCATAGCAATAATCTTCAAAAGTAGGCCTTTTAACTATTCGCTCGACAGGTAAATGCCAACATTTGTCCTGGAACCCGAATCTCAAACCCATAGGCGGGATTTTCCTACCGAAAGTTGGGCAAAAGTCAAAAGTCGGAGGGGGCGTGCGTAAAAAACGCGCTAAGATAAAATATCACCATACAAAAGTATAAATTTGGAAAAAGTGGGGGTGGGGAATTTCTCCCTTGCTCCCTCCAAATCCCGCCTATGCTCACACCATATGTGTAGAAACCGGAGCCAGGGGCACGTGCCTCCACTTTTTCGAAAGCTAACAAAAGCTCTCCTTGTTGAAAATGAAAAGTGCCCCTCTCAATTACTGTCAAAAATCTTGAAAAGTGCCCCTCGCTGTTACTGTTCAAAAGTTTAATATTTTCCTCCTCCCTTGCCAGAGTCACCCCTCCCTCCGTTCCCCCTCCCTTGCCAGAGTCACCCCACCCCCGTTCCCCTTCCCTTGCCAGAGTTCTCCCCCTCCCCCACTTGCCCCGACTTCCTTCCGACACCCCTGGCTATATACAGATATAGCTCTGGACATGTGACAGAATACGATTGAGGACTTGGCCGCTTATAAAGCGCCATACCCTATCTTGACACGGCCCCTGCAAACGTAATGTCGTCAACAACAATGATCTGATATATATGTATTCAAGTTCCTTTTGTCCGGATCCATGCGGCTGAGTTCCCTTCTATCCAACCGTCACGGTTGCAAACATTCACACAAGGCAAAAACGTCTGCTTGATTGATATCAAGCGTTACTAGGTGTATATTGATCTTCCCGGCCGCAATGGGAACTCGGCAACATCTCTCTTAGCCCCGATATTCGAACGGGATAGGGACAGGAGTATTAATATTTTGACATTTCGGACATTGGGGAGCACGTGGGGACACGTGGGGGACGTTCCCCGCCCCACACAGACAAACCCCTAGAAAAAGTTGGGCCTGTATTCCTATATATGTGCCAGCCTGTCAGTCTGTCCACTATATAGTCTTTTATAGGATGTTTATAGGGTCTTCTGCCTAAATCTGATATGAATGTCGGCTAAGTTTTATTCTCAATGACTCAGTGTTCAGAAATAATTACAAAAAATGGCAAGTAATGGGAAGAAAACAAATATGAATGAGATCGGTAAAAATCCCAAAATAAATACTTGTTTATTTTGGGGTTTTCCTAGGCAGATCTGCGCACTATAACATTGCGGCTTATGATCAAGCAAAATGCTATCTTTAGTTCCGTTATAAAAGGCCTAAGGTTGTTGTGAAATGATGGCCCTTGGAAAGAGAAACATAATTAAAAACCCTTGCTATAGGTGATGGGAAAAGAGGGGTATGCTTGTTTTCTTCTTTTCATACTTTGGCTGCCCAAATACGAAAGTGCTCGGTAATGCTCCCCTCAACAAAAAGTGTTCCCCCCCCCCCCCTCCCTTCATGAAAGAAGTTCCTAATCAGCGGCTAAATAATTTGTTTTTTTACACTCGCACTCATTTGACTAGGCCATTGTATTAATGTTCAACTAACGTTCAAAGTGGCGCTCTGCAACATATATCGCCTCACCATAGATTTACCACCGTTTACAACATTTCAAGCGGTGCAATAATTTTAGCAAAGCCCGCCAAGTCAAACAGAACAATTAATTATTAACTTTACATCTAGTAAGTCACTCTACAAATAAAACCATCGTACTGAGCAAAGGTGCTTTTTTCCTGAAGGCATTACAACTAAATGAAAACTATATCAGCGATTTGCTTGTACATTTGGCTGTGATGCTATAAAGCAACATTCGTAAATAATTGGCGCTGGGAGAATAATTGATTGTGAGTATATACTCAGTTTCATTGTAATATAAAAGAGTGGCGTAAATATAGGGGACAGGGTTGTAGTAAAAGGGAGGAGACGCCCTTTGTCGAGAATTTGGAACTTAAGTAAGTTGTTAATCGTAAATAATAATCCTCATGGTATTTATTAGGCGGTTGGGTAGGACTGAGAGGTGTTCATGAGGGACTTGTTCCTCCCAATTCCAGTCGCTCTCAGTTCTACTCCAATACCGAATTTCCATTATGATCAAATCCGAGGAGAAGGAGAGGGGTGGTGCTTGTATTTACTCTACTTTCTTTTCAATGTTGGTAGACAGGGTATACCAAAACACATAATTCAGCGTTGAATGGGCGGCTAAATTGTTTCGGAGGCCTTTGTCCGACTACCCCTCTAATTATTAGTACTTGGCACCACTACTGTATCTATATGTATTTGGCGCCGCCACTGCATCTGTATGTATTTGGCGCCGCTCTGCCATCTATATATATTTGGCGCCGGTACTGTATCTATATGTATTTAGTTTAGAGCCGAGTGGTGGAAGTAATGTGACTAGTAATAGTGCATAATACGCCCCAACTGCCCAAACAGTCTAAATAAGTAAGCAAAATTTTACAAAAATAATTCATGAGATATTTAGTATTTTTCGTAATTCATTACTCAATCAATTTAAGTTCTTCCTCTAAAGGGGCCTCCATTCATAATGCCCGGGGTCCACTGTCTTTGCTCAATCTGCAATATGCATGGCAGAAATATAACAACGCCAACGCATATTAGTATACAAAACAGTCAAACCCGGGAAAAGTTATTTAACACAAATCCATAAAGTTCTAGTCAAAATAGCCTACATACAATATAACAAATAATGCTCGTATCATACTGTGTTCATGTTTTGAGAAAGAATAAAAATGAATCATCATGAAATAGAATTAATTAATGATCGCGTATTTACCTTATTGAAATTTGTAGTGTTAATGACAATAGTTTGTTTCACAGAACTCTCTTTTCCATTTCTGTTGTCTTGTATTTTGTTGAAGTCTGACATTTTCTCGCAATAAACAGTTGGTATGGTAAAAACATGATACAGACAGTATGGTGAAAACATGAAGCTGTTTGAGTACTGCTGACAAATGTTGCATTAAAACTTACGCCACTCACACTTACCCCACTACTAACTTCTCATGTGCTGAACTGTATGGTTACTTTGTAACGAGGTGGTACCATCGTCTTCGTCGTCGTTGCATCGTTGTCTTCGTCGCCGCCGAAGCCGCAGTCATCATCATCATCATCATCATCATCATCATCATCATCATCATCATCATCATCATCATCATCATCATCATCATCATCATCATCATCATCATCATCATCATCATCATCATCATCATCATCATCATCACCATCATCATCATCATCATCACCACCACCACCATCACCACCACCATCATCATCATCATCATCATCATCATCATCATCATCATCATCATCGACTTAGTAGGATTGCGATTATCTTAATCTGACTGTGTTTAACCAACGAGCTGCGTGGAAGCTCTTTGGTTTAACATCACGTCATGACAGGAAATCATAGTGAGTACGTGATTCTCCTGGCTGTTTACGTTCATAGCCATTTGATTGTTTTCAATCAAAACATGCAATACATCCTAAAGCCATATTATCTATGAAATTAATTTTGTTTTTAATCCCCACGTGTCACGATATCTCGAGGCAGGCTTCCATTCAAATCTTTTGGAAATCCCAAGAAGGATTTATGGATTTATGAAAAGATGAGCTATATTTGGAAAGAAGGTGGCAGTATAGTATTAGATATGTACAGCCCAAAGTGTTAGGATATCTTGATAGTCGTACCGGAAACCTGGGGATTTCAAAAAGTGGTTGTTAATAACGCGTTCATTATGACACGATATATCTCTTATAATGCATGTGAAAAAAAAGCCACAGATTGTTGGGAATATAAATCCCTTTTCCAAAGAGACTCGAGAGCTCACTGCGTGACCGTGCACACTTCATAACAAACGTATATGAATAAATGCATCCCCTGATAACATGCGTGTAATTACATCTCCTGATAACATGTCACATAATTGAGTCCAATGATATATCGACTTGTAGCGACAACTTAAACTTAAGAATTAGTTCAGGGGTCAAGCAAGTTTATCTAATATGAAAGAGAACTTTAAAAGAAACAAAATGGTGAAGAAAGCATTGAAATATATCTTATTCCGTTAAGGCAGTAAGGAGTTATTGAAGTTTAAAGATCTCACGTACCTGTGTAGAAATGGCTGATGTATGAAGTCTACTATTGACTATGGAAGGTTGCTCTCTCATCCTCACTTACGTGAATGTATTTCAAAGACAATTGTTTTAACTTTTTACTATTTGACTTATTTTCCTCTAACTTTCTTCAGGTGGTATATTATAATTATGCTTACTAGATTCTGTTTTACTACTTTCCTGACATATCCCATGGGAACAGTTTAAGCCAAAGAATCACAGGACAAAATATAATAGAATACAAAGAGACTTTGAGGACCTGAGTTTGTGACATCACAACTAGTCTGACTTCAGTCGTTTCTACACAGATGATACCAAACTTTAAACTCAAACATCTAACCCTAACGGAATAAGATTTTTGAATGCTTTCTGCACCATTTTGTTTCTGTTAAAGTCGTCTTTCATATACGATGAACTTGCTTTACCACTGAACTAATCCTTTAATTATAAATAAAATATTGAGCCTAAACAAATCCAAATTAGAAACAAAAAACAAAAGAAACAAAACCATTTTACATCATTTTAAAGTTAAATTATGGAAGTTTTATTTGTGACATCACGAAGAGGAAACGTATTAATTACCGTATATTAACTTATTGTTTTATATCAACCGTCCTGTAATGCTGGACCGTGGAATATGACCAAGCGGGTTTGCACCTCCATCATACATACCCTCAACAATGTGAAACTCAACCAACTATTATTCATTTAAAATTGATAAAAACCTCAGGCCTCCAACAGGGGCGAGATTTTACCTTCTATAAGTTACAAAATCCAATTTTGACATTGTAAGAATGTGTTTAGGCGGAGAAGTTTCCCTGTATTCCTGGCTATGCATAGGTGTAGGAACAGTGCCATCCTACTTTTCCGCAAAATAACAAAAGTGCTCCTTTTGAAAATGAAAAGTGCCCCTCAATTAATGTCAAAGGTCCAAGAACTGGTGGCATATCCGCACACTTAAAAAATATATTACAAAAGTGCCCCTGTAAAAATGAAGTTCCCCGTTTACTTTGTTGTTTGGGCTCATTAATTCTATCTACAGACTGGAGAGGGGGGAGGGGAAGGGGGAGGGGGACATTTGTATATGACTTGGGAAGAGGTCTTTCCTCCCACTTTTTGAAAGTTTCCTTTGCCCATGGGGCCATGTCTCATGGACCATGCACACACCACTAACACACACAAGTATCTTCAAATGGTTACTTGGCCGTTTAAGTGGTGTTTGTTATTTTCATAAGGCGATAAACAGTTAAAGGAAAGGTATCGTCCCATAAATGAATTCGGAAGTGAACGCCGCTGTGATGGTAACGTCACTTCCGGTTTTCAATTTTCCTTATCGATTGCGAGAAATCGGTGATGTTATGATCACTCATCCGACGGACAGAACATAGGGGCCTGCATGTGTTATCGATAACATCACAAGATTTCTCGCAATCAATAAGAAAAATTGAAAACCGGAAGTGACGTTCTAGCTCAGCGGCGTTCGCTTCTGAATGCATTTATGGGACGATAACTTTCTATAATGGAGCTATTGCTCGAAAATTGAGGGCGTCTGTTTTTATTTATTAATGGTAATTTTAAAATAACAGAGGACTTTTGTATTCAGGTGTCGTTGAAGAATGAAATAAGTATGAAATAAAATGATTACAGTCGGTTTTGAATATTCATATCCAAGGTTATCACTACCATCATGTGCAAGGAAAATGTATTCAAATATTCTAGACACTCTAGGATAATACGCCATGACATTGTGATTGAGCGCCCCTTTAATTTCTTCCTGCGTACGACTAAAAGGTTTTGCAATCGTTGATAAATTTCTAATTGTATTCTTTTTCTTCACAGATTCACAAAATAAAGAAATTGCCCGAGAAACATGAAGTCATCTTTCTCCTTATCCGTATTAGTGCTTTTAACTCTGTTTGGTGAGAACAAATTATTTTCATTTATATCATACAGGACTATTAATGAAACAAAATGGTGAAGAAGCCATGTTGATATCTTATTCCGTTAAGGAGTTATTGTATTAAAAAAAAAGGAGGACACTAATGTACGCGTGTTGTTAAAGTGAACTCGCTGTGTAAAGTGTGATGTCATTATTGCAGATCCAAGACAATATTTTATGAATTTCTTTTTAAAAATAATATATATTTCTTCAAGTTTAATCTAGAGTGTAAGTCTTTACATAAGCAGATGGGCAAGCCTGTTCATATGAAGTGCATGTTTTTCCCCATCTCAATGATTAAACAAATATATTTCAAATGATATATAGAAAGAGGCAATTACTTTTTACCCCCCCCCCCACCCCTCCCTGACACACACATACACACACCACTCATCCTTCTCTTCCCTTCCCTTTCCTTAGCTAGAACCATTCAAGAACACAAACAGCGGGAGGACAAAACGTGTCTGGGGACAAGACGCATGACCAGGACTTTCACAAATGGGTGAGGGTGGGGAAGACACTTCAAGAGGGGGAACTTTAGCTGATTTTTCATATACCCCTTCAATTTGTATGAATTTACGCAAAGATGAGGGCACAGACATCCGCAAGGGTCGACAGCCCTGTGCTCCACGTTGGCTAGGAGCCTATGGGATACCTCTGCCCCCTCTCTTTCTACCCCTCCGCCGCAACTGACCTCAGCTATAATATTCAGATTTCTGTATTTTCATATTTTTTTTATCCGTTTCATTTCAGCTGTGTCTTTGGGCATAGAGTGTTTCTATTGTGACGGTGGGGGCGAGTGTGCGGATCCATTTGACAAGGACTACTCCAAGACTTCGAAAATTGAATGCACGCAACATTGCTTTGTAAGTCTGTGTCAATGGGCGGGATTTTGCCACCAAAGGTGTGTGTGAGGGGAAGGGGGTCAAAATCACAAATGAAAGTTTTCTATAGGTCTTTCGAAGGTGGGGGAATCATAAAATCTAAATTCACACTAAAATACAAAATCAAATCACCATTATATAAATGTGGAAAAAGTAAGCTCCCCTGACAAATCTCGACTATGTCTGCGTCAATAGTCTCACAATATAGAACTAGTATACCCGTGAGGTAGCCAGAGGAAGTGGGAGACGATGCCCCAGTCGATGAATCCGTCCCCCTCCAAATTCCAGTTGGATATATAAAATAACTGTTTATCACCTTTGCTTGAACATGGCTTTGCCCCTCCAGATGAAACTGTTGCCCCATAAAATAGCCCCCATGACGGTCAAGCTGGCTTCGTCACTGCATATTACTAAAGATAAAACTAACATGAAAAATAAGCATTGCATTACACTCAGTTATATTTTGGAGTGGGCATGCATGGTTGGTGGAGGCCTTGCTAAAAATGGGTCAAAATTCAGAGTTAAAAATCTGTACAGAAAAGAAAGTTGAGGGGCATAAATATCTGGTGAATTAAGTAAAAATGAAATTATCGAGATCAACTACTCGAACTTTTTCGTCAAAAAAGTTGACATTTAATAGTTTTAATAAAGAGCCACCCCACTCCATTCTCCAATCGAAAATGTTATGAAATACATCACAGCTTACAATTCCAACCAAACTACAAGTAAGCAGACATGGTCAAAGCAGAAAAAAGGGACCTGCTGCAGGCTGCTGGGTGGGCGGTCATCACCCCATATCATCCACCTGGGGTCAAAGCCAAGAAAGGGGCCCTGCTGCAGGCTGCTGGGTGGGCGGTCATCACCCCATATCATCCACCTGGAATCAAAGCCAAGAAAGGGGCCCTGCTGCAGGCTGCTAAGTGGGCGGTCATCACCCCATATCATCCACCTGGGATCAAAGCCAAGAGAGGGGCCCTGCAGCAGGCTTCTGGGTGGGCGGTCATCACCCCATATCATCCACCTGAAAATATCAGCTAGAAGTCTTAAATACCATCTCCCTGGTAAAATAAACGAGGCTTTGTATCTAAAGCAAATATTGAGCGCCCCAAAATATACTTCCCTGCTATATCACCGCCGGTATGGTTGACCCCCCCCCCTTTATTAAGCCTAGAATAAGACAATGTGGTGTTGAAAACCAAGGTATTTGATTTAATTATAAACAATCGATGAATATATCAATTTAATAATCGATCGATCAATCAATCAATCAATCTAATAAATCAATTATTTGTTTCCTTTCCCACACAGAAAGACACGACAACTTACCCTGCGAGTTCGAACAAACCGAATATGATCAAGCGAGGCTGCTCCGCAAGCAAATGCCAGAAAAAATGTGAGAACAGTGAAGACTCTGGAAGAACGTGCCGGAAATGCTGCCGAAAAACTGGATGCAATGCTGCCATGCCAATGACCCATACACTGTCATTAGGTGCCTTAGTAGTTTTAGCTGCAATAGTAAGACTGCTTGTCTCTTTCTAGATGTATATTTCTGATAAATTTAATTGCTTTGAAAATAATAAGTTAGAATTTCTTACGAGGTGCTTCCAGTGTTTATGCAAACAGTCCGCAACCAAGGGTGGCACCAGTAGGTGCCAGGAAAAAAAGTTATCTTCCCTCCACTTTGGGGACATCAGACAAATTCAATCTCTCACGGGAACAATAAGAAAATATCAAGTACTGATGTCTCCTGCTGCACGGGCTAATTCCCCCTTTTAGGAAAATCCTGTTTTACACCCTGTCGAAATTAACATTGGTTGCCATTAAAACTATATCACAATGCCATTGCAAGGGCCTGTATATTTTACATTAATGTTCAAGCTGAGTTAACGTGGAGGTTACCTTGCAGAACAGATTACCAGTTTGTTCCTATAATTGTAAACATCAATTTTAACAATTTTTGGTGGAGCTCTCTTTGCTAAGTCTTGGAAAATTACAACTGCAGGCACAATTTTCACACTCGTCTGTTCGTGTCGCTGAAAAATTACTTACGTCTTCATCATTAGATATAACCACATGATTTATTTGAACATTCACGTCCAAAGTGTTTGAATAATCTAGGAACTCCAGAATAATATACGCCCTCACATTTTGGTCCAGTGCATCTTGGACGTAAAGCAACGTGTTTGACAGAGTACTGGTGACAGAATTGAATTTTGAACAAACTCTAAGATGGTGGTTTTCGTTGGGTATAATCTGACATGGAATAATCCTGTACAGTATTGCAGCCTTGCATGCTGTAACAAGAGATATTGCAGGGAAATGTACAGTAAGTCGACGACGACGAGCGAGCACACAATTACAATGACGGGGTTGTCGACGGGGTTGTCGCCTGCGTATTCGGTTATGATAATAACAATGCTATCACGAAACGCTTAATACGACCCAGACGAGAACACAGGTACGACGTACGGACAGACATAACATCGACAACCAAGTCAATGTCCACGGCCTTTTGATAACCAGTTGTGGTGCACTGGCGACAGTAAGTCAATCAAAACACCTATTTGTATAAAGTACCCTTTTATTCAGTCTGGTTTTGATATTTTCCTGAAAATACTGACTTAAATGCTTTTCTTCTATTGTAGATGAATGCATGCACCAAATAAAATAAGATACAAGGGTTTTGTATTCATTTTTATGTAAGTAAAAACAGTACGTTCAAAATAACAATACTAACTTGAACATTCAAGAGCGGTACAAGAAATCTAAAAAATGGCAAATTCAGTTTAAGAACAGATCTGTTTTTGAATTTTAATATAGCATCTTTTAGTTTTTGAGTTATTGCAGATCAAACGTTTGATCATTTTTTTTTACTTTTGCTATTACTGGGCAGATTGCTTTATAGATTATAATATTCAGGGTTCAAGCAAGTCCATCTTATATGCAGAGCAAATTCAAAAGGAACAAAATATTAATAAAAGCATTCAAAAATCTAATCCGTAAAGGAGATATCTAAGTTTGAAGTTTGGTATTATTTGCGTATAACGACTGGCATCAGACTAGTTGTGATGTCACTACCTCAGATTCTCCAAAGTATATTTTGTCCTGCGATTTTGTGGCTTAAAAACCATGGGATATATCAGGAAAGTAGCAAAACAAAATCTTGTCAGGAAAATCTTAATTTACCACCTGAAGGAAGTTTAAGGAAAAAAATTGAAACAGGAAAAAAGTTAAATATACAATTCTTAAGAATGTGAGGATAAGGGCGCCAACCTTCCTTAGTAGACTTACTACACCAGTCATTTCTGCAAAGATAAGACAGACTTTTAAACTTGAATAATTCCTTAACGGTAAACATTTTTTTAAAGGTTTCTTTACCATTTTGTTTCTTTTTAAAGTCCTGTTTCAAATAAGAAAAACTTGCTGGACCACTGAACCAAGCCTTTAACTTATAATCTGTATTTTCTGCTTCTGCTAA
Source organism: Chiridota heheva (assembly GCA_020152595.1). Classification (NCBI taxonomy): domain Eukaryota; kingdom Metazoa; phylum Echinodermata; class Holothuroidea; order Apodida; family Chiridotidae; genus Chiridota; species Chiridota heheva. The sequence continues at coordinate 109,631 of JAIGNY010002764.1, forward strand.
ACTGCTAAATAAAACCTACTTGAATTGATCTCAAAATATATTTCACGTATAATTCAATCTTGCAGACGATGCGTTCCAAACAATTTTTTCTCTAAAAGCATCTCCATTCTATAAATTCAACACACGTCAGAAATGGAACATTTAAAATTGAACTAAATGAAATTTGAAAAAATATATATATGCAATTAATGCATTGAGATTCAGCTGTTCAGACCTGTATATACCACCTCGAATAACAATGTTTTATCAATAATGTTTAATATGTAAAGTGTGCCCTTTTATGAGTAGATGATTCAAATGTCACGGCCGTAGCAAATACGAGAATGATGACAATGCATCTTATAAGAATTTAATCTTTTCTACCGAGGGTGCACGCAAGTATTTCTATAAACTGAATAAGATATCACCTAACATAGTGTATATGAAGATTTTGTTGTTGTATGCATTTGTATATGAATGTTTTGAATACATTTTAAAGAAAAATGTCAATGTTTTGTGCTCAATATGTTTGAGTCCTGGCGTGTGGTGGCGCCAGAGTATTATTTTTAGGAAGGGAGAATAGAGGGAAAATTGTTCCATTTAGAAGGATTGTGTCAATCGAATCAAGGATGTATTAACCAGAAAGATTGCTCTCTGTCCCTATGCAGATTTCTTCAAGCTGCTTGGGGGGATGAGAGGGGAGGAGGGGGTAACCTACTATTACCGAGGAGACAAACCAGGCTGTACGTTCATACAGGGCCGTCACCGTTTCTGACATGGGCGTTCTTAGACAGATTTTGAAAGCGTAGGGAGGGGAGGGTCATGATGAAAAAAGCATGTTAACAATATTTCATTTTTTGCTCATCATTATCAAGGATGCTCATCATTAACAGAAATTCCCGAATTCTGATGTTAGATGTTCAGAATCATTATCCCATGGTTTCATATTTTTGTTTTCTCAAAGCAAAGAAATGTCATCAACAGCTTCAAACTTCTTTTAGTTCAAATTGAGAACCCAAATTTATTTTCTTAATTTGCCAAATTTTTGGGGGTTAATTTCCCCTCCCCACCCCAGTTTTGCTACCATACTTATTTATCATGCTGACATTTATTTACCGATTATTTTATGGGGCGCTCTAGAATATTCAAGTTGACGGGAAAACAGGGGCAGCTGTCTAATTTATAAGATAAATTAGACAAATCTCGCCATTCATTTTGGGAGAAAAGTATTATCGATGGGAAATACCCCCTCAAATTGCTCAAGTGACCAAATGGCCGGAAGGCTGCTGTGTGATTAAAATGAGAATGGGGTCATGCAGAAAGTAAAACAGGGTTCACCAGGAGTTAATCTTCTCATGGGAAACTTTTCTCCCGGCTGCGCTGCCGGGCCTGCCACTACTCCCTGTGCCCCTCCCCTACCCCGATTCCTACGCCTCTGAGCTGGTTCATTTACAATCTGACAGAGAGGAACGAAAAAGCTCATTATATACTTCGATTTCATTCTAAAAAACAATTTCGTCAACGATCCAAATTGATTATTTGGATGGATGCCCTAGAGACAGTAGGCCTACCGTACGTGCAGAATACCAACAGCATTTTAATCAGACTCGCTCAAATTAGTTTAGTGTGTGGGTTCAGGTATTCTTACTGCAAAGCTAACGGGCACGACAACTCCCGATGGGTATATAAAGCTATGAGCAATTCATCGCTTAAAGAGGTATAGACAGGTGTGGAAGTCAAGTTGCCTCAAGTCACTGTGAGAAATACATTTTATAAATAATATTTTTGATATGTCTCCCTCTTTAAATCCCAAGTTGTTTTTGTAGATAGCATGGAACTAATTGTAAGCCCCATTGAAAATTATGTAAATTAACAAATTTGAAGTCATTTTTGTATCAAAAAGGGCATTAGCTTTCTCTATATTCTGTGTGTTTACTAAAATGTTACTTTCTGGTGAGGGAAATTTTATTCTGGGTACACCTGAAGTTTTAACCTAGGTCCGAAGTTAGCCTTGATTGATATAGTATTAAAACCAGCGTAAAAACTCTTGTACCATAACAATATTTGCAAATATGATAAAGATAGACCCCCAGTCCCTTAAAAAAGAAAAAGAGTTATTTGTTGTTAACTGTCGACAAAGATTACTAATATTTATATACCAAATTTTACATTTTTTCGGCTTGTTCCTTCGTAAAATGGCTAGTCCTTGAAATATATCTAATCAGCCTTTTTGGTCCCGATGCTGATAACATAAGGAACATATGCAGTCATGCTGGCGTGTGCATGTATATATGTGTGCGTGTATGTATGTGTGTGTGTATGTACGTATGTATGTGTGTGTGTGTCTGTGACAACAAGCTCGTAAGCACGATATCTCAAGAACAATACACCGGATTCATGTGCCATATGTGGTACACAGATAGCCCATAGTTTATAATGTCGTAATGTTTTGGGTGGTGATGTCATGCATATTAATGAGTAGGCTAGGCTTAACGTAAATATCTTGAAATGCTCATATTTTACCAACCGCATGTCTGCTTCGTTTCAGATTTGGTGTAATTATGTTATTAGCATATGTGAACATGTTTATGGTACAAAAATGTTAAATCTAAATTATATGCATAGTGGGCGAGACTTAACATGATTTTGTTGAAAGAGCTTGTTAGCACGGTATCTCAAGAATGGTAAACTTGATTCATGTCATATTTGGTACATACGTAGCCCATGATCTGTAGATGTAACCTATTGTTTTTGGTGGTGATGTCATGCATATCAAATGAGTGGGCGGGCTTAGTGTAAAATTTTTGAAATGTTCATATTTTAACAATCACATGTCTGTTTTGCTTAGTATTCAGAATAATCATGTTTTTAGCTAGTGTGTATATGTTCATTGTAAAAATACGTTGAATTTCATAAATATGCATAGTAGGCGGGGCTTAGTATGACTTTGTTGTTTGTAAACACTGGATTTTTGTCATGTGCGGTACACAGCTAGCCTATTGTCTGCAGATGTGCCCCATTGTTTTTGGTGGTGTGTCATGCATATTAATGAATAGGCGGCGCTTAATGATACAATCTTGAAATGCTTATATTTTCACAAACGCATGTGTGTTTTATTTCGTAATTAATATAATGTTAGCTAGTGTGCACGTGATTATGATGTCAGCTAGTGTGCACGTGGTCATTTTATAAAAACATTGAATTTCATTCATATTTATAGTGGACGGGGCTTAAAATGATTTTCGGAAAAGAGCTTATAAACATAGTAACTCAAGAATGATCCATGTTATGCCAAGTATTTCATAATAGGCAATGATATTAACAGTTAATACAAAATCAATCAGCATAAAAAAATAAGTACAAAAAGTATCGGAAAACCTTTTGATTCTGGTTACTTGTCGGTCTCTCACAGACCCTGCAGGTGTATACTTAATAAGTTTGATATGTTTTTTATATCTATATTTATCCAGGGCGGATCCAGGGGGCCAACAGGGGCCACCCCCTATCCCCCCATACCCCTTTAAAATTATATAGTAAAATGGCCCAAATCGAGAGCTTCTGGTGGCTTTGCACCCTGGACCCCATGGACCCTTAAACGCCTTACAGCGCCACGGTGTGATTTCAATAACAATCTGGCGTGACCACTCCCCTTCCCCCTCTCATAACCCCTGCATCCGCCCTTGTATTTATCACTGTAAGACACAGGGCATGCGCAAAACAAACGGTCATTAAAACTGCAAAAAATATTCATTGTCTATTTGTCAGTAAGATACCGGTAAAAATATACTACAGATGTAGGATGAATCCATACACTATTGGTTGAAAGAGGAAACTCGTCACCAATACATCCCTTACACATAGCTGTATAGTAACGTCACTTCCGCGGAGGTATTTGATTGGCTTGTCGGTGATTGTGTAAATATTTAAACCAATCAGAAACGCTGGATTGTATTTTTATTTCAGCGTTAACACGACATCTGGCCATTAAATAGAGGACGGATCGAAAACAGACAGGCACATTTTAAGCTCATTTGTCTAGGGCTTTTTTTGGTATCGGATGGAGGAGAGAGAAAGAATGGGGGCTGACGGAATCAAATTATCAATATTTCATGCACTTTAACACATTCGTAGCATATGATCTAAAGATCATGACAGTTTTTCAAAACGAAAATGACGTAAGTATTCAGACAATTTGACCACGTGATTAGCTACTTCATGGACCAACACAACATCTGTTTAGCTTTTGGCATTAGTGATTAGACAAATCAAAGGAAACGGACGAACTAACTATTAGGCACACTCTGTCCATAAAATATCTAGATAAATTTATGAGTCACTGTTGGAAAGTATCGTCACACCCTTGCTTTCTAAGCATTTAAAATCTAAATCATTTTACTGAAAATTGATTGACTCTTTTGATAAATTTTGTATTAATATCACTTTTTATGGTTACAGAAAGGTCGTCAAAAAGTTTTATATATTTTCATGGCCTGTGGCATTTAATCCATGAAGGGTAATTATGTGCCACACTTACTAATCACCTGAATGTATGGCTGACCTTAATGAGAGGTAAAATCATTACATAATGTTACATAATACACACGCTATTCTTTGGAAAGAAAAACAGTGGATGGTGCGCTACATGTCAGTGGCATACAGAGGGTGGCGTGGTAAGGGGGCTAGGGGGAAAACCTCCCCCAATCATTTTATTTGGGCCCAAGTACCACCACCCCCCCATACACCCCCTTCCCGCCTCCAATTAATGAAGGTCTAATGAATTGATTTTAAAAAGTCAAATTTCATCTTTTCTTCCGGAAATCTTTAATTTTCGAGAAATCTTCTTCAAGTTTCGTAAATGCTGCTTCAATTTTCGAAACGTTTTCTTTATTTTCGGCAATTCATTTTCTGTTTTCACGAAATTTGCTTCAATTTTCGGGAAATTTCCTTATTTTCGAAAAGTTTTTATTCATATTTGGGAATTTATTTTCAGTTTTCCCAAATTTGCTTCAATTTTCGGGAACTTTCCTTCATTTTTCGGATATCTTCTTTATTTTTGGGAAGTTGCATAAGTTCTCCTAAAATTTCCTTCAATTTTGGGAAAATTTTCATCAATTTTCGTGAAATCTATTTTATTTTCGTGAAATGTTCGTGAAATTTGCATCAATTTTCGTGAAATGTCCTTCATTTTCAGGAATTTAAGTTCAATTTTGGGACAATGTCTCAATTTGGGGGTAATCTTCTTTCATTTTGGGAAATTTTTCTTCATTTTTGTGAAATTTGGTTAGATTTTTGTGAATCCATATTCGGGGGACAAAAATCAAGTCCCTCCCCTCCCACCCCCATGTCAAATATCTTCATACGCCGCTGCAGAGCACGTCCCGTGTACTAAAGTTTGAGGATTTTTTCCGACATACAAGGGCAAAATTTCGACTGCCACTAACCCCCATGCAAATAGTGAGTATCTGGGTGTAAATGATTTACAAAGATGCAAATGAGTAGAATAACTACCGTCGTTTATGATGCTTTACAATTCAGGTCCAGGATATTGCATCCCCCCCCCCCCCCTTCTTTTCCCTCCCCACACACACACACACATAACACATACCATATATTCTAATTTCCTTTCAAAATTCTGATGGCTTCATCACTAAAATGCGAAGGATACTAACTTTCTATTAAGGGAAGACTGCTGGATATAGCAACTAATTCACAAGATCAAACAAATATTAATTCCAAGCCACATGAGTGTCACAGACATGTGTTTGTTGGTTTACAGCCCTTATCGGCCATAAAACCACCCAGTGGATTAACTTCTCACATTCCTATAAAATTCGCATTGTCTATAAAGTACACACAAAAGCGTTAAAGTTCACAAAGAATTACACATATTTTGCACTTTGTTATTAAGACCAATTTTCATTAGGGTTACGCCGACGGTGACGCTTTAATTTGACCTACGATCCCTGCATTCAATTGCCGGTGTATCATCGCTGACTCATAATGAAGACGTATGCGACCGGCCTACGGGTGTGCTTGAAATACCGACGGCATCTGCGACGTCTAATTTTAAAATATCACTGTAATACACGGATAATCCCTGGCATTGGTTCATAGATAGCCCACTGCGACACAAGAGACTTATCTATTATTTTTGTTAAATCATTTAAGCCGGTTTTAGTCAACAAATTTGCATATGAGAAGCTACAACTGCACGCTGTCGTCAAACGTATGAGAGTACCACAAGTTGAGAGTACCGGAAGTTAGGAGTAGCACAAGTTGAAGTATCTCGAGTGTGGAGTATCTATTGCCAAATCGGGGAGCTGCCAACACAAACTGAGGTAATAAATTTATTTTGTTCTTGGGAAACAGTGTAACTGTTTTCCAGAACATAATGTGATCTTTCCAAAGATCGAGTCACGTGACTGCTTCCTTTGGCCAAGCATAACTCAAGTTAGACTTACCGATTATGGTTCAATATGATAATAAGACTAATTGTAGGATCTGCAGGTGAAATCTTTTGGAATTATTCGAAGGGTTTTAAAGAAAATTTAGTTCGTAATCAAAATCAAACGACTTGGTAAGTACAACTAATGGTGTAAGTTGATGATTGATTTCAGGTCAGGTCGCGCCGCCAGGTATTTCCAGCTACCTGCTGTCAACCTGTCATCCAAGGACCTGCAGCTATTTGTTGTCCCAAGGACCAGGACTTCAATTACTTCCGACTTCTGTGTTCAAAATTATCGTTACAAGTAAGTTAAGCTTTGTATTTATGTTCTTGGGAACAGAGTTCCTGAGGACATATTGGTAGCATGGAATTAATTAATTGCCCCATTGAAGCCCATGATGAGGGAGTCATGTTTGGGGTCCTTTTTGTACCAGAATATTATAGATTTGGGATCTTTTTTAATGTTCTCCAAAAAAGTACCATCTAATATATCTCGGATGAGCGTATCTTGAAGTAGGGGGTCACCAGAGGTTTTGGCCTTTTTTTTGGCTGAAGTGAAGAGGTGTTATACACCCTCACCAAATCACTCAAATTTGGGTATGGGTCCATGGTAAAATAGTTCCCCATGAGACTTTTACTGAAACAAATTTCGTTAAGTTTGGATATGCATAGTCAAGTCTTATCCTTTCTCTACCATTTCTGTAATTTTCAACTTCTTAGCTTCCTGTCCCATAAAATGGACTTGTCGAAAATATTTTATTAGCCTTTTCTCTGAGGGTTCTCATTTTTGGATGGCGGAGTGATACCTTATTAGTTCCGTGCTACATACTGTGATCTTACCGAGGATCCAGTCACGTGACTGCATTCTTTGGTCAAGCATATCTCGTGTTTGCTATCAGTAATAACAGTCGAATTTGATGCACGATAATAGCATTTATTTGAGGATGTGGATGTCATTTTATGAGAGTATTTGAACGTTGGATTGCAAATTTTGATGTAAAATTATATTAAAAGACTTGACTGTAATTTTTCAACGTGCCGTCCGCGATATCCAGGCCAGTGCAAAATTACCGCTAGCGTGAACGGATAGTGCAGTAGAACGCTGACTCAGTCAGCTCACACAGAAGTACTACGGCTCCAACAATTTCGCGATAGAAGAAGTTGCATAAATTTACAAAAGTGAGTTCAAACTACATAAAACTATGATTTACAAAGGTGAAGAAACAAATGAGATGAACAACATAAATTAAAGGTATTGCGGCATATGAATAAAGTTTTCAAATAGTTTTTCTAAGAAATATTTAAACTGATTTTAATACAAGCTGGGAAGACAGTTGTATCATCCTTCTATTCGAATTTGGTTTATAAAACGTTAGTAAGTGCAGTAAATAGTTACTAAAATATAAAATACAAAATCAAATATAAGGGTGTCCCCTCTCCTTCCTTCCCCATTCATCACAAGTTTTGTGTTAAAGAAACTTGCGGACCGTTCGTAAGTTGGCATATAGCATAGTGACTTCATGCTTACATGTCTTGAACTGTTGAATGCTCCCATAAACCACATTGGCATTGCGAGAAAACCCTCGCATTTCTCTGGTATCGCGCCCAAGAACACAGTGGTTACGATTTTCGTAACCACATTTTCTAGTTTTTGTATATCGATTAGACCAGAGGTTATACTTCATAATTGAGCCTCCAATAAAAATGAAACTGATACGGGTAATGATATTGTCAGATTATCCATCCACTTTTATTTAAACAACATGGGCGTATTTAAAAGGGAGGGGGGGGGCAGGGACATGATCCCCGCTCAGAGGCCCTACCCCCTGTTGCTTCCCAAATGAAATTATAGAATATAGTGTAATTGTTCATTGCATCATTATTATCACCCTCGAAAATGGGCCCTGCCCCCCCCCCCCCCTCCCCCCTTTAAATGCCAGTGATAAATAAGTATACAATGTGGTGATTGTTATTGGTAACGGTACAATTTACGGTGGGCACACTTTCTGTTTTCGAACTTGTTTGTAAAGTTAACGATTCGTCGGGAAATTTCGGAAAATCAACGGTGCAATTGTCTGTTTATGAATTTGATTATAAACCAAATGATGATTTAGGGGTAGGCCTAAATAAATATTCATCGATTTTTGAGGGTATAACTTTTAAAGGAATGTTATTTTTTTATCACATTTACAGATAGTATATCTGTCGGCCAGTATTGGTGAATGGTTGGCATATGCATGTTGGCAAATTTGTTAGGCTACCATGTTGGAATGGCATAGGCCACACTACCCATTCCCTGGTCATGAAACTCTTACATATTGCGAAGAAAATTCCTTTCAAATCTAAAGACCAAAACAAAAAAAGTGAAATAAAGAAAAACTGATAAAGGGTGAAATCTCCGAATGATGACTGATAAAAGGGTGTAATCTAAAGAATGACAGATTGATAAAGGGGTGAAATCTAAAGAATGACAGACTGATAAAAGGGTGAAATCTAAAGAATGACAGACTGGTGAAAGGGTGAAATCTAAAGAATGACAGACTGGTGAAAGGGTGAAATCTAAAGAATGACAGACTGGTGAAAGGGTGAAATCTAAAGAATGACAGACTGATTTTGAGCTGTCTGCCCAGTCATGCATCATAAAATTGGCTGAACTAAAAACTGAATAAACATTGATCTGCCATAACTCAAAAACTCAAAATACTATTTTCACAATATACTGTAAAATTTGATCTGCTCAGATCTTATTACTCTTACAAACAATATATAAATCCCTATGGACCTTTATCTGTTTATAGGATGCCCGACACCATTGGCAATTTATCCCCATTGGCAATTTATCCCCATTGGCAATTTGCAGCTTCATTACTAGGTAGTCCTGTACTTGATTGAAAGTTCTTATTTGGAAACTTAAGGTGTTTTTTTTTCTTTCCATTCATTAATAAAGTGTTGTTTTCCGTTAGTTAATCTAACAATTGTCAAAAATCATAATATTATAAACTAAGAACAAAATGTAACCAAATATGTGGCTTTGAGATCGCTTAACTTCGTTCTTAATCAGTCACATATAGGAAATGACAGCGCAATTAATTTGGGTTTCTTCATTAATTTCTAATATTCGCATATTTCATCGCCCAATTAAGGCCTTAATATCACGGTTTACGTGCGGTAATTGTTTTGTTTTTTGTTTTTTTGCTATTGTTCTTTCAAGCTATCCGGGTTGGTCGGATATTGATGTTTAGCAATAGGAGGGAGATCGGAGTAAATTCATTTATTCAAGAATGATGATCTAGCCGCCGCATTGAAAAGTTGTCCAATTTGGGGGGACACCTGTCTAAAGATGCTTGCAGCATCCCACCTCCACTAATTGGAAAACCTAACAAAAGTAATATCGCTTTCAATCATACCCGGATAATTTCCAGACACAATTGCATGCATAAAAACCATTCAAGTTGAGTTGAATTACTTGCGTGAATGTCGTCGCGGAGCTTGGAAACTGTATCCTATGATTTAATGGACAAGTAAGCAAGCAATACAAATTGGAAGCGGGGGTACGTAACTTGATAACCCGACCAGTTTATATTAATGATCGGGTGTTTAGGACACAATTTTGATACGTCTTCTTGATCATAATCGGCGGCGAATGGACATGCCAAAATTTAATAGTAGAATTTTGAACTAGAAAGCAATTTAAAGTTTTTAATTTATGCTGATCAAGTTGTCTGTTATTATTCTTTGTGATGGAAAATTAAGAAAATTCTGACCTAAAAAGTAATTGTCCAAAATTTTGATATCCTGAAATTTTGGAGACATACCATAAAAACCCTCAGTCAAATTTAGAACAAAACAGACTGGAATAATCTGTTTTATTAATTTTCTCAATGATTTAAAGTGTTGAATGACTACGATTTAGGAAAGAAATTAAATAACATACAGATTTTGAGATTTGTCATAAAGATTTTGGCTGTCATACATTAAAAATTTGGCATGAATTAAAACTAATACATATTAGTATGAACAATAATACTAATACATTATACACTGCGTAAGAGCAATTGAACTCTAAACTGATCTGCTTATAGATATAGTAATTGCTATATCCATAAATAAACCTACCGTTATTAAACTGACTCAAGAGGTAAATAGAGAGATAATAAACCCAGTTCACATCAAATATTCAGTCGTATTGTAAAAAAAGAAACGTAAACAATAGCTGGTATATACATCTCTATGCAAGCAGCTATATATTTGCACTTAAGTCATTTCAGAAACAAATACTATGTTGACGTTTGATTGGAATTAGGTGAATCAGCCTTAACCAATCCAGGGTAAACAAAGGAAAGTACACAATGTGGGTGATGTGAATACCAAAGTAGACGAGCAGACGGGCATCTTTTGAATCAGGTCAGTGTTCCTGCAGAGCCAAAATGGCGGGATACTGATTGTGGTTATAAGCTTGTTACTTTTGTTACATACGGACATATGATACAAAGTAGCCCTAACGTTTAGCGGCGCTGACGTCAAAGCAGTACACTCATTCGGACTTATCTGGTAGTAAGTTTGTATTACGTCGTTCGTCGTACCAGGGAAATGGTCGTACGTCACTCCAAGTTTCAACCCTATCTCTGCACAAGACCCAAATTATCGCTAATTTTCGGAGTTGTTTAATTTGTGTGAGTATAGTGAAGTCCTATTTTTTACACCAATTGGTTTTTCATAAACAAGGACTTACTTATTGTCTACTTGTTGCGTTGGGAGGCCCGGAGGGTATACTTTGTCGCGCGCACGATTTTTTAGCTCAACATCCCTTTAAGGGATTTTGAACTTATGCGAGGCTAGCCCATAATCCCTATTTTTGTTCGGATTTCGCTCGGCTCAATCCAAATGAGTTTCATGAATTTAGTATATATAATAACACTGGCTTGAAAAATACCACCGAATATCTCTGATTGAAATAAAACTATGTTTTCATTGGCTGGAACGTTAAAATACCGTCTGGCACAGCTTAATATCCCGTTTAGGATTTGTCCCACACTATAGCTAATTTGAGGTGTAGATTTCGTAATTGATAGCTCGTTTGGGCTATAACTTTAAAAACTAAAGCTCTCAAACTAAAGTAGCCTTAAATGGGCTATGTATCTAAATAGCGCAATTGAGTAACTCAGCCTACCCAGGCTTTACATTTTACAATCACCAGTGTTAATAACCAGGGAGCTTAAAGTAACAGCTTTCTGCAGTAACATTATCTGGTTTCTCGCCAAAACATCTTATGTTTGTAAAACAGAAAAGAGTGTCTCATAACTGATGCGTAAAATCACTCATGTGTGGTGAGTTTCTTCAGTGGTCAAATAAGTCCATCTTAAATGAAAGAGAACTTAAAAAGAAATTAATAAAATCTTTTAGTCATATTTCAAATAGTGATTGCCACTTGAAAGTGTATTTGTGTAAAGCCATCATCGATTAATTACGATTCATTAATTGTGATAATTAATTATTTGCTCAAAAGTGACTAATTTATTAGCAATATGAGGGAAATATGCCATAGTTAAAAGCATGTCTTGTTACAAGGATGTAAAATCCATCTTAATTTCATACAAACAGTATTTCGTTGTTAGTATGTCTGTTTATGATTTCAATTTCCCTCAAATGGAAGCATTGTTATTAAAATTTGCATCATATTGCTGTTGAGGCTTAAGTTTTTGTAGGCTTACTTGAAAAACAGTTTTCACATATTCAAACGATATGTAAAGCTCCATTCCGTGGTGAGGCAACTAGAGTCCTTGGGCCAGGTGGGGATTTGGCGCTTTGCAGCGATGCCCTAAAGTAAGAAAAGCAGGAGGTGCCCTTATGGTGGACCGGGCAGGAGGTACCCTTTTGAAAGTTGAGGGCGGACCGGCCTGGAGGCGCCTTTTTAAAACCTATGCGAAATTATTTTAGGTCAATCTGGAAGCTTAAAAACAAATATGAATCCACTCACTCACAAATATTAAATAATACATAGAAGTTGTTAGATATATTTAGTATTTATTTAATGGGGAGGGGTAATTACTAAATCACTCTGAAATACAACTCATCACTGTCCAAAAGTATCCATTTGGACAAAAAGTGAGGGTGGGGAAAGTTCCTCCTTGCTTTCTTCAAATCCCGCCTATGTTGTTGAAACCATTTAAGTAGGAACCATGGGGCGAGGGGGCAAGATTTCTCCACTTTTTTGAAAACTGACAAAAGTGCCCTTTTTTAAATGAAACGTACTGTCCAAGAAACGCCTGAACTTTTAACTATACCCACCAACAAAAACAGGCTTATACCATGCCACCCTAAAATATATGTTGAGCTACTACATTATTGATGTTCTAGTTATTTTATGTCTGAATGTCAGCAGGGACTTTCCATGACGTTAGGTGGGAGATGCTTTGTGGTAGGGATATATACATTGGCGTAGGTAGGGACCTGTTTGACATAATCAAGGTCTTTGTATGGCATGGGAATCAACTTCTTGGTCGTTTGGGACTTGCGTTGCTTTGGCTTAACAACCGGAAATTGTTTTGGGCCATGGCAGGGACCTTACTTTATTTTAACGTAGGCAATGACATACTTTTGGGATTCGAATAGGCACGAACTCACTTTGCCTCGTCATAGACAGTGCCTGTGCACAAGGAACTTGGAACTTTTATTGGTGTAGTGAGTAGCTTGTTTTAGGTGTAGGTTAGGACTTAATTGTTTTGCGTTGACAGCAAGACTTATTTTTCTATAGAAAAGGTCCTGTTTTGGTGTAAACAAGGACTTAATAGTTTTAATATAGACAACATTTTTTTGGTGAAGACAAGGACTTGTTTTGGTGTACAAAGGAACTTGTTTTGGTATAGACAACGTAGACAAGGCTTTGTTTTGGTGTAGACAAGGCTTTTTGCAGACCAGGTTTTGTTTTCGTGAATACAAGACCTTGTGTTGGTGTAGAAAATTACTTTTTTTGGTATAGACAAGGCTTTGTATTGGTGCAGAAAAGGACTTCTTTTGGCTTAGACAAGGACTTATTTTGGTGTAAACAAGAACTTGTTTGGTGAAGAGAAGGTTTTAGTTTGGTGAAGACAAGGAATTGTTTTAGTATAGAAAAGGCTTTGTTTTGGAATAGACACGGACTTGTTTTGGTGTAGACAATGAATTTTTTTGTTGTAGACAAGGACTTGTTTTGGAATCCAGAAGGACTTGTTTCGGTGTAGACAGGAATTGTTTTGGTGTAGACACGGACTTGTTTTGGTGTAGACAATGACTTCTTTTGTTGTATACAAGGAATTGTTTGGTGTGGAGAAGGTTTTAGTTTTGGTGAAGACAAGGAAACGTTTTAGTATAGACAAGGCTTTGTTTTGGTGTAGACAAGGACTTCTTTTGATGAAGGCAAGACCTTATTTTAGTATATACAAGGACTTTTTTGGTGTAGACAAGACTTTGTTTTGGTGAAGACAAGGCTTTGTTTTGGTCTGGACAAGGCTTTGTTTTGGGGTAGACAAGGACTTCTTTTGGTGTAGAGAAGGTCTTATTTTGGTATAGACAAGGACTTGTTTTGTTGTAGACAAGGCCTTATTTTGACGTCGACGAGGACTTGTCTTGGTATAAACAAGGCTTCGTTTTGGTGTGGAAAATGCCTTCTTTTGGTGAAGGCAAGACCTTATTTCAATATAGACAAGGACTTGGTTTGGTGTAGACTAGGAATTGTTTTGGTGTAGACAAGGCTTTCTTTTGGTATAGACAGGGACTTGGTTTGGTGTAGGAAAGTTTTTGTTTTGGCGAAGACAAGGCCTTCTTTTATGGTAGACAAGGTGTATTTACAAGGCTTTGCTTTGGTGTAGACAAGGACTTGTTTTGGGGTAGATAAAGACTCGTATTGGTGTAAACGCGGACTAGTTTTGCTGTAGACAAGGACTTATTTTGGAATAAAACTTTGTTTTCGTGTAGACAAGGATTTTCTTAGTAAAGACAAGGACTTGTTTGGTGCAGACAAGGACTTGTCTTAGTATAGACAAGGATTTGTTCTGGTGTAGACAAAAACTTGTTTTGGGGTAAAGAATGTATTAGTTTTGGTGTGGACAATGACTTCTTTGGGCGTAGGCAAGGACTTGTTTGGGAGTACACAAGAACTTGTTCGTATATGCAAAGTTTTGTTGCTCTCAAGTGTAGAGAAGGATTAATTTTAAATGTAGTCACGCACTTGTTTTGATATAAACGAAGACTTGTTTGGTGTCTGACTAGTTATATATCACAAATTATTATAACATGAATTAAAACTGACCAAACTTTGATTAAACATAACTCAAAACTGCATTTTTATATTTCCAAAACTGATCTGCCAGATTATAATACTCGTTCAACAAATATGTTTGTCCACACACCTTTAAGTACCAATACTTATGAAAATTCTGTTCCATCTCTAAGATGTACTTGATATGTTCACCTGGTGATAAGTTTGCACATGGACGATCTCGACCTAGTTCAATAGATTATGAGGGTCCATCAAGATTTGCCTTCAAAATAACTTAAAAACATCAATTTGAGCAGAAATATGCTAAAATTCGTTGTTGCATGAATCTTCGTTGCTGCATCTATGAAATTACATGGCAAACACCTTTTGCCAATAGATTAAGATTATGGGGTTAAATCGAAATTTCTTGGAAACAGTTTTACTTGATAAAACTTGCAATTCATGAGGTCAGATTCCAGTTATTTTAGGATCAAGGGGTTATGCGAAGCTCTTATATTCCATATGTAATCAACTTTAAAAATAGAAAGTTGTCACGAATGATTGTTTTTTTTTCAAGTCTGGAAAAGTGAGAAGAAAAACATATTTGAACAGCAAACGGAATGATGTATTCTCCCTAAAATGCTGACTTGTATCCGATATACGTCTTATAAACAAATCAAATTGCATTTTACATAAGCAATTAAAAACAGATTTTGTTGAAAGTAAACGCGTTTCCACCAAACAATTGTTTCCTTGATTATAAACCAGTTCTACGGTTTCATCCTTGACATGCAATGACATGTTACTGCTGTTTCATCGCACCTGAAACTAATTCCTGTAGGTTTCTGGTTTGCTATAGTGACTAAGATTGACGTGGTCTATGGCCACAATCAGCCCGTTTTAAAGAGTTATCTTGCAGTCGTGTTGGGTTTTCTAGTGACTGTTGGTTTTCTAGTGACTAAGGTTGACATTTTTATAGCTATGTATAGTAGCAAAAATAAGGACAGGTGTAATCAGAACGTTGAACTTTTCTCCCACGGGACAATCCAGGTAAGACACAGATATTCACAAAATTGTGTTTTCTGATCTGTCGCAATGTTTCTTCTTTGTTAAAAGGTATATGGAAAGTTACAAAAACAAAATACTTTTTACAAAATATGTTTCTTATTAAATAACTGCTTTTTAAATTATTTGCCTCTTTCTGAATTATTGGGAAAATTATTTTCGTTATTTTTTTTATAGATTTTACGAAAGCACATTAGGGCCATTAAATAGTTTTGGGAATAACAAAAAAAGTTTTGGAGACAAAAAAGTTTTGAAGACTAACAAAAACGAATTGGATAAAAAATTAAACAATTGAAAGTTTCAAAGATATTAAACAGTCAGTAGGCATGTACTAATATAGATGCCCGCGTTTTAGCTTTAAGCGCAGTTGTTTTCTCCCAAAACATTGCTTCAAAAAAAAAAAAAAACGTTTTGGGTGAAGAAAACAAAAGTTTGAGGAGAACTTACCTTAGGGTTTGGGAAAGTTATTTTAGAATTAACCCTACTCTAAGCCTAATCAGTCAGTGGGCATGCAAGTGCTTGAATTTGACATTAAACGTTATTTCTTCAAAACTATTTTTTTCCTCTTCAAAACTTTTCTCTTCAAAACTTTTTTCTTCAAAACTGTTTTTCTCCTCACCAAAACCTGTTTTTCTCCTCTCCAAAAGTATCTTTTATTGGCCTTAATGGGCTTTCGTGAACAGTATTTTTATTTCTTTACAAAGCTTAAGAAATACAATATCATGAAAATTGTCTTGGATCTGCAAGTATGACATCACATTCTATACTGCTTTAGTTGGTCGCTTTGTATTACTCCTCAACTTACTCTCACTTAGTAAAACTATAGAAACGTTCACTTCCAAGTATACACCCAAGTGGCAGCGCGGTTCCGAGGTCATGCTGCATTGACCTCATACATGAATATATGCACCGCAGTCTACATAAGGATCCGACTGTGTTGCAGTGCGACCGGATAACTCTGTTGTTATAGTTTTCTATTTAAAACATGAATATGCATCGTTAAATGAGAACTAGACCGAAAAGTGAGGGCATATTTTTAGGGGTCCCCAAAAATCAAATGCTTATCTGGCACGCAACGTTATTACAATTTTCTGGTTGATATGAATATTCAAGTGACCTTAGCCCTCACGTCATCTGTGGGCTATGGAGGCATGAAGTTTATCGATCTGTTGTGAATGATATGTGAAATACGCAAAAAACAAAACAAGCGCCTTACTTTTCGGCTAGTGCTCCTATAATGATTTTTATAGTCAATATAATTGACTTGATCAAATATTTCAAGTCTAAATAAATCGTAGGCCTATTTTAATTGATTCCCCTTGGTAGCCCTTTACAATTCGTAGAAGTCTCGAAAGTTTATCACTTAAAAGGTCAGATATAGTGTTAACATGGAGAGTAACATAAGATAAAATCAACGTTTCTAATTGGTCATTCACAAATACCGACAACCAATCAATATCCGCCGCGGAAGTGACAAACACAATATACATACACACGCAAGGCGTAGAGTAAGTAGGCTAGAAACGATCCCCAACCCGCAAACCGGATGTGACGTCAAAGATATGAAAATCGCTATTCTACGAATGTTACTGAGACGAGATTCCATCATTGAATACAAATAATTGATACAAATGAAAGTGAACCTGTATTCTATGGTTACTCGAAATAATCATTTACGGGTGTATTCCTTTAATATCTCTTTACACCATGCATGCATGAAAGTAGTCATGCATGTCAAAGAAATCGATTGAAAATTGATATCAATATGATGTTAAATTGTGATGGTTGAATGTACTATTTGCTATGTGCTATGTGCTATTTTGGTGTTTTCCTGGGCTGTTAGGTAAATCCTGTTTATCTTTGTTTGCTAGTTGAGTGGTCAGGCAGCCAAGCAAGCATATCTTATATGATTGAGGACTTAAATAAGAAACAACTTTAATATCTTATTTCGTTAATGAGATATTTAAGTTTTTGAAGTTATGTCTTATCTGTGTAGAAATAACTGGTGTAGTAAGTCTACTATAGAAGCTTAAACTGATTGTCTTATCTGTGTGTAAATGATTGGTGTTGTAAACTTGGTGCCCTCATCCTCACTTTCTTCAGTTCTCAGTTAACAATTAAAGAAAATCGATGTCAAAAGTTTTACTATTTGAATTATTTTCCCGTAAACTTTCTTCAGGTGGTAAATTATGATTACCATTACTAGATTCTGTTTTACTACTTCCCTGACATATCCAATTCTTTTTAAGCCACAACATTGCAGTAAAACATATTTTAGAATACATAAATGACTTTGAAAAATTTGATAATGTGCCGTCACAACTAGTCTGATTTTAAGTCTTTTCTACACAAATGATACAATAAATGATACTTAAAACTTAGATATTAATTCACAATTTTGTGAATATATATAATTTATATATATATATATATATATATATATATATATACATATATATATATATATATATATATATATATATATATATATATATATATATATATATATATATATATATATGTGTATATATATATGTATATATATATATATATATATATATATATATATATATATATATATATATATATATATATATATATATATATATGTATATATATATATATATATATATATATATATATATATATATATATATATATATATATATATATATATATATATATATATATATATATATATATATATATATATATATATATATATATATATACATATATATATATATATATATATATATATATATATATATATATATATATATATATATATATATATATATATATATATATATATATATATATATATATATATATATATATATATATATATATATATATATATATATATATATATATATATATTTTATAACTGAGGTCATTTTAGAATTTGATAAGACTCTTCAGAGATATGGATCAATCTATGTCATTCGGAAAATTTGTTTTCAATTTAGTGGAAAATTTACCAAAATTTCCCTCATTTTCAATGATAATATTTTTACCAATAGGTTTCAATTTTATTGTAACGATTCCCCAATTACCGGGAAGGCGAAATCCTCTCGGAAGGCGCAATTTGCCATCCGACCCTCTTTGATGTGAACATATTGTATTGTATCTTTATATATTTGATCTATTAATTGATTTTCCATCAGGAATTGGTTTATTTCGCACACGGCGGGGAAGTGGCCGATGCCATCAGTTCCAATGGACGAAGCGTTGACGTCATCATTTATTTTTCTTGGTCTTCTGGTGTTTTGTCATGCGCAGACGTGTGACAACTCATGTAAAATGCCAAAACTAGACCCATGTCAAAAAGCTGCCATTCGTGAAAACAAAGACTTTATTGATACTCTGACAACAGAGAACGTGGAATCGTTCAATGTTGACTTCTACCGTGAACCCATTATGGTGCTTTCCAATAGCCAACATGTTTTCGTCAAGAAATATTTCAGGTAAGCATCCATATGCGCGATTCCATACTACGTGTATGTATAATGTATTATTATCTATGTGCGATTTCATGTCTTTTACTCGGTTGCTTATGTAATTATTGATTGAGTTCATGAATTATATTATTTTTAAACAACAAGGGGAAAACTTCCCACATCCATTTCCCCGGGCCCCATCACCCCCACACACACCCTTCCCCTCCCGTGAAGTTGTCACCTACACAGTCTTCCAGGACTTTCTGTTGATCCGAAATCGAGAAGACAGTTAAAAATCTTCAACGTAATTCTTTAAAATTCCATCCTTAATTTCAAGACCTGGAAATCATCAGATTGTTTGCTCCTGCTGAATTGTGATTTGATGAAAATTAAAATATCTAGGCACTATCTAACTGCTCACATTCAAATAACATTGGTCTGTTGGTGAAGATAAATTATCAAGATTACAGTCTTAAAATAACATTGATGTGTTGGTGAGGATAATTTATCATGATTACCGCCTTAAGATTTAAAATGCTATAAAATTGTCAAATTTGAACTGATTTAAACCGTTTGCTATTATTGTAGTTTATTTTCTTCCAATTAACCTCGATTTGTTTGTTATCTGTCCATGGAATGAAATACAGCTCTTAAAGGCAGATGGCAACAACTTCATCTGAATTGGAAGGAAATACTAAACCATGAAAACAGCAAATTTGGATTTCATAAAAATCGGCCTTATTATAATAAATCATGCAAATTATATTAAAATTTTGTGAAATCGACCGGTAACCCCAATGAATTTCATTAATATGCTAATTTATTGTATTTTGATCATTCACCAACTTTTTTTCTTTTTTTTGAATGGGAGAGGTTGGATATGACAAATAATTTTAAATCTCCATCATAAATCAGTATTTAGCACGAGATACAGTCTGGTGATTTTCAGTGACTGAAATTTAAAGAATTAAATTACAGATTTTGAGCTGTCCTGGCTCTCTTTCGTGTGTCACAACTTTTGCATTCAATCAAAATTCTTCAAACGTTGATTGGCCATAAGTCGGAAACTAAAAGTGCTTTAAATAATTGAAAGACTATTCAGTTCAGAAATGATGAATAATAATAATATGTACCTATCCATGCCTTTAACTGGAAAAACCTTTTTGAACGTAATCAATATTATAAAATAATGGCAGAAATCC
>JAIGNY010002764.1:135000-182500 GCA_020152595.1 Chiridota heheva
CTTCTAATGCAATATTTGATGCAAAAAGCTTACTTGCGAACATGTTCTGTTGACAAATGTTGGTGCAATTTTAAGGCCCAATCAGGAGATTGAACCATAATTAATCAAACATTCAAATAGCATCAAATTAAAGGATTAGTTCAGTGGTCAAGCAAGTCCATCCAATATATACCTACTGTGGTGTGGCGGTTATTATACCTGTCTACAGACCACGAGGCCCTGGCTTCAAGCCTGGGTTGGGTGGACATGCCAGTGCACCACAACTGCTTATCAAAGGCCGTGGACATTGACTTGGTCGTCGATGTTATATCTGTCCGTACGTCGTACCTGTGTTCTCGTCCGGGTCGTATTAAGCGTTTCGTGATAACATTGTTACTATCATAACCGAATACGCAGGTGACGAACCCGTCATTGTAATTGTGTGTTCACTCGTCGTCGTCGAATAAAATGGTAATAAATCTTTCAAAAATCTTATTCTATTAAGGAGATGTTCAAGTTCAAAGCTCTGTCTTATCTGTATAGAAATGACTGGATGTATATGAAAAGCCTACTATGGAAAGTTGGCAACTTCATCCTCACATTCTTAACAATTGTTAATGTATTTTAAAGGAAGTTTAAATAATTTTTTCACTATTCAAATTATTTGTCCTCAAACTTTCATCAGGTAGTAAATTATAAATACCCTTCCTAGATTCAGTTTTACTACTTTCCTGACATATCTCATGGTTTTCAAGCCTGAAAATCGCAGGACAAAATATGATTAAATACATAAGACTTCACTGAGGAATCTGAGGCTATGACATCACAACTAGTCTGATCTCAGTCGTTTCTACACAAATAATACCAAACTTTAAATTTAAATATCTCCTTAACGGAATATTTACCCATTACAGAAACTTTTCTTCACTATTTTGTTTCTTTTGAAGTCCTCTTTCATATGATAGACTTGCTTGACCCTGTACTTAATCCCTTAAGAGGTTCAAAAGCACTTGCGCTAGTTTACTATGTTGGAAGATTGAGTGATTCGAACAAGAAAGACTAATTTTGATTTTGTCATGTGTAGATCTGTTTTATCGTTTATTAAAAGATATGGTGTGCAGTGGTGAAGGAAGTGGGCAAAAGAGAAATGGCCCCTCCTGCAGCCCTCATTTTCCAGGAATTCCAGTTCTAATGTACCTCTACATTTTTTTCGGTCAAATCCAATTTATTTTCTGCAGCAAACATATTAAAATGGCAAAACCTGAAAATGTTCAGGGTTTCGCCCATCTCCCCCTCCCCGCCCCATTTAAAAAAAACATTTCCGGCGGCACTGCTAATGGCGTGTTACATTCGAAAACATCGCAGATTTCTCGCGATCAATAGATCAATATGGAAATTTGAAAACCGGAAGTGACGTAAGGTGGCTTTCACTTCTGAATGTATTTATGGGACGAAACCTTTCCTTTAATTAGTTTACTTGTCTAGAGGTTAAAACCAGGGTTCGCAGATATTCCCAAGCGTAAAGAAAAATATAAAAAATGAATAGAAAATAATTGAAAAAAAAATTGCCAAAGTAAAAAGCTACAAACATAAGCCAAACTGGCTTTTCTGGGAGGGGTAAAATTTAAATTACTCAGAATCAGAAATTTCTTTCTTTTAATTCTCCATCAAAACCTTTAGCCAGAATGAAGCAACAGAAGACGGTTTGCACGGTATTAAAAAAAAAAAAAATTAAAGTCAGATTATCAAATTCAATATTAAAAAGCCGAATAACTTTTTTTTTCTTTAAATTTGGCGTCTGAAAAACCAATATTAAACCAACCAAGGTCAGAACTACCCTGGAATCGACATGATTCGACTAATTATGAGGCTTAAGATTCATCTTGTTCAAAATTGCTTGACATATCAGCCAAAATGATTTTACAACTCTAAATCCGACCTGCGGTCTTTCATCTATCCATTTTAAAAGGTCGTCCCCAGACGTGTGCTAAATATCTAGCTAGGGACCAGGCTTTTGATCTGTCAGGTTATCGATGTGCTGCAATGCTTGGACCCCCTCCCACCCCCAGCCCTAAAAAAATACTGCATTGAGATTTACCTTCGGATCAAGGCCATAGGCCGGTGTGATAATAGATTTTGCCCCCCGTAAATTTGGGCCCCCGATTCTTATTTCCTAAGGAATATCTAGTGAATTTGGTCCCTTCCGGACCAATTTTACTAGGTAATTTACTGGTGCGTCTGTACGGTTACTTCAATTTTGTGTACTGAAATGATAAGCTAAAACCTAAGTTAGTAATAATTATGTACGGAATACAGTGCCGTTATTATACTCGTAGAATTTGCCCACGAACAGAAAATGGCTACCAGTAAGCACTTCGGTGAAAAAGAAATCGATCTGGGCAGTACCATCAGACCATCGGGATACACTAAAGAAATAAAAAGCGTGCTTTACGCATAGCGGCAGTGGGATTTACTGTAAGGGAAGAAGAAGAGCTTTTTCTTGCAAAAAGGGGACAAGTTGTTGTCTCCAAATTTTTTAGGGTAAAAGAGCCGGAGCCTTAATTTCCTAGCGTACCGTTTTTTCACTATGAATGGGGACAAAATTGATTGAATGGTTACGGTTTAATTGCCCAGGGGCCTAAATTTCCTAGAAAATAAGGGCCGAGGGAAAATTTACTAAGAAGGGAGGGGGAAATACTTTTACACTGGCTCTTTAGTAATTCCGGCAACGATAATTGTGTAGAAGCAGAAGAACGGGGAGCTGATCCACTCCATTGCAAGTATATTTTAATTTGTAATTAATCTCTTTACCTGCAATGTAATTTTTAATTTTAATTTAATTTTATATATATAAATTGTATGTAACTTTTATATTTATATTTCTTAAATATCTTTGTACGTTTTGCTACAGGGCGACACATTTCCATATTTTGTTGTGGACGAAATAAATTGATCTTTATTCATGTCACCTCGTTACTCTTTTTTTCGCGGTAAGTTAATTAAACCCTCATTTTTGAAAGTCGATTCCTTTAATTTCCCAATGTGTTTTCAATGAGACATCTTCCACGCCCTCCGAAGAACAATAAGCAGATAAGTGACAAGTTTTAGCTGGTTTGAAGTCTCCTACTTTTCTATTTGTCGGATAATGAGAACATAGGTTTAGGAACCGGGGGTGCAATGGAGGCACGTACCCCTCCCCTTCCTCCCCCCCACACACTTTTCTGAAAAATGACAAAAGCGCCTATTCTGAAAATGAAAAGTGCCCCTTAATTACTCTCCCAATACTATGAAACTGACGATATTTGTCAGTCCCATGTGCGGGAGGAATGTGTCCCCATTGGAAAAGTGCCCCTTTTTAAAAAAGAAGTCCCCTTTTTACTTTACTGTGTTGTTTTGGGCTCACTAATTCTATCTACAGATCGAGATGGGGAAATATGACTTGAAGAGTACCACCCTCAGAGGTTGTGTCCACCCCTCAACTCCCCACACAAACTTTTCGAAAACTTCCTACGCCCCTAAATAAGACAGCCCTCCGTGTACGTTCTAATCTTCTTATTATCTGGTTATAGGCACATTTCCAATATCGTAAGACATTCACTGGAAGGCTGCGGAAAGTAATGATGTTAAAAAAAAATCACTATCATTGGTATTTTACTTCTTTGTCACTGACTCTCAGATAGCAGACCTGTAGGATGAAAACTCCGTTATTTTCGTCTGCTGGTTTCAGCGACTAGTTGCTGTTTACCCAAATTACTTCATAAACACAACATTCCATGGTTAGCTCGACTAACAAATATGTATGGTCACGATTAATGGAAATTGCACAATTAAAATATGCACTTAAATTTCATGCAAATGGCACGTTTTTGTACTAATTTGTTTTTAAAAGAAAATCTGATACTACAATATTGCACATAAGATTTATAATGAAAACCATATTCGTAACCCATTACAGTTCGGAGTTCGATTCTACAAGACTTATTACAATACACATCAAATGTAAGGGTGTCCCCTCCCCATTTATGACAAGATTTGTTTTAAAGAAACTTGCGTACCTTTCGTAAGTTGGCATAGCATAGTGACTTCATGCTTTCATTGTTCTTGTACTGTTGAATGCTCCCATAAACCACATTGGCACTTCGAGAAAACCTCGCATTTCCCTGGTATCACGCCCAAGAACACAGTGGTTACGATTTTCGTAACCACATTTTCAAGTTCTAGAATACAGTTCACTTTTAAATTGCACCTTTTTCTAGATGTGGCTGCTTGCTTCCGAAGTCAGTCAGTGAACGAATTTAGGGGGAACCACTTGACTGCTTGAAGAAATGTTGGGTTTGAGCCAGAAAATGAAGTCCAGAGCAACATCGGAAGTGGCGGCTTTTGCTTCCGAGGTGGGGCTAGGAATTGAGGACCCTTTTGGAAATAATCTAATTATCAAAAAAAATTCCAAGTCTAGAGAAGTGGCTGCTTCTGCTTCCAAAGTGGGTCTTGCAAGTAAATGGAACTTGGAAGTGCTTTTCCTTCTGAGGTCGAATTAAGACCGATGAACGAAAGGGTTTAACGAAAAGTTTATATGCATTTATTTATTCATTGCTAACAGAGCTTCTAGGGCAGCGGCGTAGCCAGAAGGGGGGAAAAGGGCTCTGCCTCATGCTGCTCTTCAAATGAAATGACATAATATAGTGCAATTGTTCGAACTCTTATGCTTTCGCCCCCACAAAATGTAAGCCTGCCCCACTCTTGCCCAACGAGAACAAAATGCCAGTGCCTGGCTACGCCACTGTTCTAGGGGCTTCAAGTTATGTTCAGGGTCTGCTTCGATCGATTGTATAAAATATGCCCCACCCCTATAGGGTACCACACTGCACTATTTGTCTTTGTAAAATAATCTTAAATGATGCGTAGCGATTAACTTGGCGCCTACATGATAAGATGGGCTCCCTAAATCGAGCAGCCATTCAAAGGGCTAGGGGTCGCGTAGGATCGCAGTCGGACCCGGGGCCATGCTGTGAAACTCACGGTGGGGTTTCAGAGGGTAAAGAAATCAGCAAGGGGAGGGGGAAAGGTAGGGGGAATTAAACCTTCTCAAAATACCAATAGGTATGTGTTCAATAATTCATTTGATACTTTGGGTTTCTTTATTTTTCTGACCTTGATAATTAGAAAAAAAAAGAAATTGTTATTCTTAAAACTTCTCAAAGTATTTACCATATTGATCACTTGAAGAGAGTTCGATTGACGAAAAGGGCAGGGGTGGGACAAAAAGGGAAGGGGTGGGACGAAAAGGGCAGGGGTAGGACGAAACTCATGAAGAAGGCGTTTAGTATGACGTCACTGTAGTACACAATGGTAACGCCTTTTAACAAAAGAAAACTTCACACGATACTTCTTTTCCCCTTGGCCCTTAGCAATGATAGCACTTTTGCACCTGTGTGGTGAAGGGCAGGGGGCGACTTCCCCTGTTGCTCTAGTAGCACAGGCGAACTTGACAGCAAGATTGTTCTTCGGGGCAGTGGCATACAGTAGTGGTCATGGGGAGGGGGTGCCTATAAATCGGACAAATTATGTCACTTAACCGTCATGATGTAATGTCCAAGGGACCGTCATCATGTAATTTTGTATCAAATAAAGGGGAAGGAATGCAGTATACCTCGGCTATTCCACTGATTATGCGATGTTTAATATCCAAAAATGTCTGAATCACCTGTCTTCAGTTTTAAAACAGTGGCACAGGATATATCAATCCAGTCTTACTTAAAGGTGCCATGCAGCAATTTCTACATTGAAAGAGCAGTGAAATCTGAGCAGATCAGTTCTTGATTTTTAAAGAGAAAAAAAACACAGTTAGTTTTTGAGTTATGGCTAATCAAACTCTGATCAGTTTTTGATTTATGCAAATTGATATTACTATTATTTCTGGGCGGACAGCTGAAAATCTTGATGTAATTCTTGATATTTTTTCCTAATCCTAAGTCACTTAGTCACAGGAAATGATGGGAAAGTCCCTTCTGCTAGAAATCTATTATGGACATAGAAAAAAGACTCAAAAATCTTTCAGAATTTGATGCCCCCACTCCAAAGAATTTGATATACATTTACAAATTTAGGATTTACGAAAGAAAATAACAAGGTCATCCTGTAATACGTCACAAATATGCAAATTGGTGCCGGAGACTTTCAAAAGCTGTAAAATGGTAAAATTCTAGGTGATTTTGATGAATTTTTTGGTACAATGGTCTTTAATAGATTTCAAAGTAGTCATATCTAATGTTGCCACGACCATATACCTTGAAAGGGAGGTTTATTCATTCATATAGTACTTACACATCTACATATCATCGAAAAATTTGAAATTATGCTAAACAATGAATTTCATGGAAGGAAATTGAGCTTTTTCCATGATTCTTGATAGATTGAAACTTTAGTCAATGCTCTCCCTGCCTGTCCATAACCTTCAAAAACTACAAAAGATGTGGGCCTATTGGTAAAATTTACACACTATTGTCAACTACTTTACCCGGCTAAGCGTAGCGGGGATATACACGAGAGTTATACTTACTTTCATGTTATAAATATGCAATCTGGTCCAATGACCCGATTCTAACGCACTTCTAACCGACCTTAAAAACATAGTTACCAGCCCAGCCCTGACCTGGTTTGGTTTGTTGATGTTTAACAGCACCGCGACAGCCCCGACCTCCATAATACCTTTAATATCCCTCACTTAACATTCCACCGAGGCCTGAACGAGAGGGGATGCGGGCCGGGATGCATGGAAGGTAAGTATAACCAAGGAGCTTCTACACGTTGGTATACCTCTTGTAAATATCCCCGCTACGCTTAACGGGGTAAATTTACTTAAAGTTAAACCTTACCTTCCATGCTATAAAAATGCAAACAGATTGCAACCGATGAACAGAAAAGAGTTCAGGTCGACGCCCAGTTTTCAAAAGGCTGGTCCTAATACTCGCACTAGTTTTATCCTACTTAAAAGAACTAGATTCCGTATCCTCTTAAGGACGAAAAACCTCTGAATAGTAAATACTATAACAAAAATAGTAAACAACTCCTAGTTACAGTCAAACCGAACATGTCACTACCTGTTATCTATCAGTAACTGAGGCAATCGCCACATGAATCAGAGTTAAAAACTCGGAAAACATGCCAATGGCAAGAGTGTTCAGACACGATATAAACATCATAGCAGCGTCTAAAATAACGCAACAAAACTCCCTGAGTTCGTCCACGAGACGGAAGCGGCTGGTAAATACACGATCGGGAACGAAACATGTGTTAGCTAAAGCAAACTGAAGAATCCCCAAACGGAGGAAAAAATTTGTCAGCGCGCAACTTCGCAAGAGCAAAATTTAGCGGAGAAACATGAACTTCGTAAAGTCAAGCAAATGCAAGGGAATACATACGGCATGCGTTTTCCAAACGGCTGCACGGTTCCATAAACAGTGCCAACCACTTTAAGAGATTGCTTTCGAACGATCCATCATGATAAAGTGTGTCGCGACACAGTATGATGAGATCTCCGTAACGAAACGAAGTACGCAATTGTAAGACCGAACATCGGCTGCGCACATTTGAAGCAACTCCAAAGACGGCAAGACCCCATTTTCTGGTAGTATGAAGGTGCGGAAAGAGGCAGAATGAGTGCCAGATCCGGGAGAAAGGTGACAATGACCTTCTTTGGGGAGGGAGGAGGAGGAGGGGGGGGGGAGGAGGTGTACAAAAAAGCACTCGTGCGCTTAGAGTACGCGGAAAACAGAAAACTCCTAATTTAAGCGTCAATTCCCCCATGTGGGCACGTAGGGGGGGTGGCTCGAGCAGAGCATTCCCTGTGTGCCTATGACAACTTGCGCGACCCACAGGGACACAAAAAGCTCTCTCCCCAGTGGCCGCAGGTCAGTGACAGTCGACCCAACTGGAAAACCTTGGTGGATGTCTGCAACAGCTATCCTAGAGCCCGTGACTGAACCGAGTCTGGGAGAGGAACCCCCTTCCTAAGACGGGGTCAACAACTCCTCAGGAAAGCCTTGCTGTGTCAAGGATTGCCGGACAGAGGCCACACAGTCAAACGAAGTGCTCTGGGACTGTGGTGCAGTTTGCCGGAGCCCGGGAAAGAAACAAAAGCCGTCTCTGACCAGAGGCTCGTACGGGAAGCCTGCAAAAAGTTTTGAGCAGCTAAGGGAACCGCAGTTGCCTGGGCCCAAATGGGTGCTACAGGTCGTGCATCACCCTGTTTAGTACCCTTGATACCAACGCGAAAAGCAGAAAAGCGTAACTCACGCAGTGAGTCCCTTTGAAAGTGAATTAGTCGACTCCGAAACCCGCAGGTCAGGAAGTAGGACGCGGAGAATCGGTAGCTAGCGATTGCCACGGACGCGGACTGACCTACGTCCGGGAGGCCGAATGTAGCCTAGATCGCTTAGTCACCTGTGGTAAGCACACCCATTCTGTGGGAGTTCCATTGAGGCGAGAGACGATAGATCCGTGATCATGTTCTCTTAGCCCGAGAGGTGAACGGCCTTAAGGTTGACATAGTTCATCCTGCGCCAAGATGAGAGAAAGGATTCCAGAAACTTCTCGATTATGTTCCTGTCTGAAAGAGAGAGACAACAACAGTGGTGTAAAGTCGGTGCATATTTAAACTGCTTTGCTCCGCACCAGCGTCTTAAATGCAAAAATGCTCGGCTGTGAACTTCAGCATAGGAATAAGCCAAGTACCTGTCCAAGTTCCTGTCATTAGGGACCACAAGGAATGTGCTCCCTACCCCATCAAAGACGCATCCGTCACCACTCACGGTGAAGGTCTGACGGGTGGAAACTTCGCTCCTCATGACAGATCGGAGTGTCCGCACCACCACTAAATGTGGGTGGCCACCGTCTGAAGAAAATGAAACCCGAAAAAATGCACGAAATGTAAAACTTTAAATGAGTAGGGGTCAGTGTAGAAAACACAAACCACTGTGAACTTGGTGTCTGTGGAAATAAAAAGAAAAGGTGAATTCTCTTGAAGAGAGGACGCCTGGGAGACCTCTTCAGGATTTCTCCAGCGCCCCATAAATCGAGCTCATAAATTAAAAACTTTGTATTAATTATATGCAAGAAATAAAAATAAAAATAGAAATACTCTAAACTTAAGTGTAAGCTTAATGGGAAAAGTCCTGTGAGACGGACCAAAGATTATCCCGGTCCAATGGCCACCGCGTCTTACCCCAGATGACTTGAAAAGGCTAGAAGAAAATGCTAAACAGCGTAAAAACCTGCATGGTTGGAGCTGCAAGGAAGGAAATTGTTAGAAAAAGGTGAACATTTTTAATACAATTTTCGGCCAGTTCCAGCGATGTTGTGAAAGCAACGCGCTGAAACGATGTGAGGGATATTAGAGGTATTATGGAGGTTAGGGCTGGGCTGGTAACTATGTTTTTAAGGTCGGTTAGAAGTGCGTTAGAATCAGGTTATTGGACCAGATTGCATATTTATAGCATGAAAGGTAAGGTATAACTTTAAAGTAAATATACTAATATAAAGACATTTTTAATCATTTGTGCTTAATGTACAGAGGTTGGAAAATGTTGTTTTTCTTGTTTAGATCGTATCATATCAAAAATGTGTGATTTCAGCATATTTAATTATTTTTACTTGCATGTTGCTTCTTCATGTGGACTTTGAAATAGCTTGTCAAATACCAAATAATATCTTTTCAACTCTGGTAAATATTGTACAGCACGGTATATGGGGTTGAAATAGACTTTGCACTGTAGATGAACTTGAAATATTCCTGTGATGTTCTTTCATCTCCGTTTGTATATTTCATGAACTGCGTAAGAATCCACCAGCATTTGCAGTCCTCATACTGCAGATGCTGGCACATCCCAAAGGAGATCACGTCTGCCAAGAAATGCGCCCCTTACATTAAGTTTTGAGAGATTTCAGATATTCATTCTCTAGACCCCAATAGTAATGATCAAGAGTGTATAAACAAAGAAGAAAGGGGAAGGGAAGGGGGTGGGGCAGTAATTTAAATAATTTGGTAAATGGGTGTCTGACAGGCCTTGTGACTTTCTTTATGATTTGCAATACAACCAAATACCTATCAAGCCCTTGGTACAGTTTTGGTATTAAGCAATAAGATCAAATGGGATTGCCAACAGTCGGTTTGCAACCGTAACAGTCACGGTGCCAGAGAGATTAAATTATCTCCGAGAAGAAAGAGGTTCAGAAAGTTGCTGTGGAAGAAATTAAGATATAGATGGTTGGGAGTGCTGTACAAAGGAGAGGATTTTTGTTGTGTGTGTGGGGTGGGGGGGGGATGGGGGTGAGAGAGAGTTATTGTTGAAAAGATCAGCAACGGAATTAAAGGGGTGAGGAGCAGACATTCTACGAGGATGTGTTTGACTGGGAGAAGCCCTTGGCAGTTATTGCATAGCAGTGCAGGGGGGGCTGAAACTTACAGTAACATATATGTTAGTTTGGTCTACGTTGTAGGAGAAAAAGTAGTTAGTGCATAGGATCTAGGAGTAGTCAGTTGTACAGACGATGATATATTCTTACTCTTCTCCATGTTGGTATAAAAATGATTAACTTTAGAGATAACTGATTGCATTTTTATGGGCTTGTCTGGAAAAAAGCAAGAAAATCAAAAGACAGATAAACTTGGATACCAGCTTTTATTTACCCAGAGACACTATAACTTGTGTTTATGAATCCTTTCACATGAATTAATCTGTTCCAACGAAACTGGATCTAAGGTCCCGTAAAAGAAATATATTAGCTTATCTCCCTAATCCAGTTGGAAAAGTGACAAAAGCGCATGTTTTTTTTTTTTTTTATCCCAAGCCAATTAATTTCAGTGATTTGCCAAGGTTCTGGTTCAAGAAAACAATATCAGGTGTAATAAAAATTAAAACTATAGGAAGCAATTGTTCGTATTTCGGTAGAAAATAAAAAGAAACAGAAGTATGGATGCTGGAAAACAATTTAAAAAATTCAAAACTGGCACGCGCAAGGGTGATATGCTAATATTTTTTTGAAATCGGGCCTTAACATTACTTTTTTAAATTCTTAGTACACAGGCAATCACCATCACATCACATTTTCCTTGTCAGTATCAGGTATTAAGAATCAAATTAGGTGAATACTTGATTAGTGATTTTAATTTGGACAATTAGATAAAGCATTTGCAGACCTTATTTCGTTTGAATATTCAGTGATTTTCTTTCATTGGTCAATTTTTGATGCAAGATTATTCCATAAACATCAATGAGGCAATGGTTTCAGATACAAAGCAACTAAATCAAGTCCTGATAACTTTCCAAACGTTAGAAAGTACAAAACTTGTAAATAAATTCATTACAAAAATTTTAAAAGTTAGGATTTAGTGGTAAATAATTTGCATGATTTCATCATTATCACATCAGAAAGAATATCTTTTATACAAAAGCCGTGGCAGTTTTTTTTACCATTTGGCCTCTTATGTATTTGTGGTGTACTATACACAAAAATACTATCATTATGTGGCACTGGATGTAACTGCTAGGGCAGGGGTAATAGGTATATAATAACATGAAATCTGATGCCCTTCCTTTTAATTAATTTTTTTCATAAGTTTTTCATCTGTCAGCAATGGGGGCAGGTGACTGGTGGGACCCCCTTCCCCCCACCTAAATCCGTCAGACTGCCACTGTACAGAGGATACTGGCCATTTACACAATTCGTTGCTCATTTATAAATGCAATGATTTTCACGTTTTTAAATTCCTGATTAGTGTCTACAAATTTCTGAGCTTAGAAGATTAAATTCATGAAGAGACAGAATCAGGTTGATTTTAACTTTTTGTCTCATTTTTATATCAGTGAAACATCTATTTTCCAATGATAAAGGTGACTAATGTTTAGCTGTCCAATCTCAAAAAGATTTAAGCTTTCTAGGGAAATCATTCATCGTAACAAATTAAAAAGGCATACATCTACACCAATTAAAAGGGTTTATGTCTGCACTAATTATCACAAAAATCTACATGCAGGTGTATGCATACTCTCAAGTAGATTGGAATGCATGCACCCCAATCACAAAGGTTTACATGTGAACTAATCAAAAAAGTTTAAATGTAAACCAGTAAGAAAGATTTAGATGCACACAAATCTTAAAGGTTATGCATGCACACCAATCAGAAAGAAAGGTATGTAAGCCCACCATAGATAGGTATGCATACACACCAATCCGAAAGTAATGCACACAAGTCAATCAGAAAGGTATGCATGCAGGCCAATCCAAAAAAAAAAAAGGTGTGTATGTTCACCATAGATAAGTATGCATGAACACCAATCAGAAAGGTATGCATGCATCCAAGGAGAACAAAATGCATGCAAATTAATCACAAAGGTTTACATGTACACCAATCAAAAGGTTAATATGTTAACAAATGAGAAATGTTTAGACACACACCAATCAGATATTGCATGCATGCCAGTCTGTAAGAACAGTATTTATGTCCACTATAGACAGGTATGCATGCACATCAATAAGAAAGTAATGCATACAAGCCAATCAGAAAGGTATGCATGCACACCAATCAGAAAGTAATGCATGCAAGCCAATCAGAAAGGTATGCATGCACACCAATCAAAAAGTAATGCATGCAAGCCAATCAGAAAGGTATGCATGCACACCAATCAGAAAGTAGTGCATGCAAGCCAATCAGAAAGGTATGCATGTACACCAATCAGAAAGTAGTGCATGTAAGCCAATCAGAAAGTAGTGCATGCAAGCCAATCAGAAAGGTATGCATACAAGCCAATCAGAAAGATATGCATGCAAGCCAATCAGAAAGGTTTACATGCAGCCAATCAGAAAGCTTTGCGAGTACCCCAAACATAAGAAATATAAATGAACCGGACATACAACTAAAGGCATTTTACATTATATACTAATAACTTATAACTAATTTGCAAACAAAAACTTTCAACAAATGGTTTGAGGATTCCTATTTCATGCGCACAGTTCGTTGTCGTCGTCCACTTGCACGAGTCGCCTCCATCTTCTCTTCACTTGGCGTTTCGTTCTCAATGATGCCGAGGTCTGGTGACAGATTTTTCAATCTCTTCAGCGATACGTTCAACTCTTTTGTGACGTTCTTTGGTTTCACGTTCCATTTTCTTGGCTTGGGTCTGTTTCGACAAAGAAAGGATACATGTTTAATACACCTGACAATAAAACCTGTAGGTAGGTATGTAATGGGCTCAAAAATAATCTGTCTTAATATGACTTTTCTCCAAAATATGTTTGAGGGACAGTGATTCACAATTCCCCCTCCCCTCCCCACCTGTCCCCCACCTTTTTTTATATGTTTATTTCCCATCAGTCATTTTCAAATTGTACATTAAATTTTTTCAATTCTCATGCCTGATTAGACAGCATCATGAATGTCATGAAGTACACATTTTTTCGTATTGGACGCATAAGTCTTCAAACGTCATCTATAACTCTCCCAATCAAATTCTAGCAAGAATACTTTCCCATCCTTGATTGAGATTTTAGAAAAGAAACTTGAAAGAACTAAATGAAAAGTTAGAGCTGTAGGCCCAGTCATACATCATAAATCAAATGATTTATCATAACTTGGATCAACCTTAACTCCAAAACTAAAAGTGCTCTCTTCATAATGTATAAACTTCAGACTGTACTCTCCTGATCAGGATAAAGAAATTGCTTCATGTCCATACACCTTTAATTTGTCATGTGTGGGAAAGCTCTCCTTGTTCTTATGTAGGATTTATTATCAGTTGCTTTATCATTTCATAAACAATATTGCACTTAAATAAATAACAGCCATTCAATCTACATCAAGCCTGGTTTATTTGAGGTGTTGCAATATATTTCATCAAGCCTAGTTTATTTAAGGCTTGCAATATATTTCATCAAGCCTGGTTTATTTGAGGCTTGCAATATATTTCATCAAGCCTGGTTAATTTGAGGCTTGCAATATATTTCATCAAGCCTGGTTAATTTGAGGCTTGCAATATATTTCATCAAGCCTAGTTAATTTGAGGCTTGCAATATATTTCATCAAGCCTAGTTTATTTGAGGCTTGCAATATATTTTGACAAATACAGTTTCAGCAGGACTACTAAAATGTGTACCAACATCTCCATTGGGGCATATCATAAATCATTGTCACATTTAATGCAAACATCACAGGGCTCATATCATCAGAACAAGACACCATGCTTAGAAACATTCCAACACCTGAACTAAAAAAGGTCAGTCTTGTTTATTGACAAGCATGAAGATTTATATTCAGACACCTTTCACATGTAAAGTATAAATTACCATGTTGTAATTCAATTCAAATATTTTAAAGATAGTTCTGATAAAGGGGCTTGTGATTCTGTGATATCATTTTGGACAGTTTGTTTGATGAGGGCTTAAGGGCGTCATGACAACGAGGGTCAAATTGTGCCTGAGAGATTAGATCATTCTAGAGGTAGGAAGGAAAATAAACAGGGGGAGATTGAGAGAAATACGAGAACTAAAAGTCAGAAAGCTGGGATCGAAAAAAAAGGTGCATGGGTGAAGAAGAAAAAAAAAGTAGAGGGGGGGGGGGGGTAAAAGAGAACTAAATATGGTTGTAGAGGGAAGCATGATGAAGGAAGGAGATATATTAATCCAGAAAGTTTTTTTGGAAGAACTCTGCAATTTCAGTTGTGGGGAGCGAGGAAAGCTCTGGGGAGGTTGTACAGGGGACAAGCAAGGAGAATGTGATGGACTGTGAGGATGCAATGGCAATTGTTGCAGAGGGGTTGGGGGGAGCCAATAAGGAGGTGGGAGTGAGTGAGGTGGGTGTGACCGGGTAATATGAACGTTGTCGACACGGAAGAGGTTGCGGATGGTGGGTTTGATTGGAATGGTGGGCTGGATGACATGGAGTTTGTTATTAATTTGGGAGTCCCGTGAGGTTTGCCAGCGGTCATGAGCAAGAGAAGCGATAAGCGTTTTGATGTCAGAAAAGGTTTTGGGAAATGGGGTAGGGGGGAGGTTAAGGACAAGCTTAGTGGCTGCATCAGCCCTGTCATTGCCAGGGATGCCAACATGCCTGGGTATCCAGAAGAAAATAATATTTTTTGCAGAGGGTGGGCGAAAGGAGTTTTTGTCAGAGGAGGTGGGATGCAGAGGTATCCCATTTAAGATTGAGTAAAGAAGTAAGGACAGCCTTGGAGTCGGAGAAGATGGCAAAGTGGCTGAGCGGAGAGTATTCAATGAAGTTGAGGGCGAGGAGAATGGCCTTTGCCTCAGCTGAAAAGATGGACGAGTAGTCTGGAAGCCTGCTACTGGGGTGATGTCTTGGATGACGGCAGCAGCAGCTCTCTTGTCGCCTTGCTGGAGCCATCAGTTAGATGGAGATGTAGTTTGAGAGTTGGTCTTTGATTTGGTTGTGGAGAGGTTAGGGTGGGTTTGGATTTTGTGATGAGTGGAGAGGCCCAAGTGAATAGAAGGGAGGGGGGTGGCCCAGGGAGAAAAAGTGGGCCAGGAGAAGGTGCCAAGAGTGGCAGGGTTTGATGCCGAGATGGAGGTCTGATTTAATGCGTAAATTAAAGGGAGCAGATAGGGTTTTAGTCCTATCAAAGAGGGTGTAGAAATTTGGGTACCTAATGGGGTTGTAAACAGAGTTCTGGGTGTTGGTGAGGACTCTAAAAGCATAGGATAGGCTAAGCTTTCTACACCTTAGCAGAAAGGGGGTTCGTTGGCTTCAAAATGAATGCTGGTGATTGGGGAGGTCCTGTAGGCACCCAGACAAAGCCTGAGGGCTTCAATTTGGATGGTGTTGATGTGTTTGAGGTAAGACTTGTGAGCGACACAATAGACAAGATTGCCGTAGTCAAGCTTGGCACGAATGGTGAGCCTGAAGATTTTGAGCAGAGCATGGCAGTTCACACCCCAAGTGGTGTTGGAGAGGAGGCGGAGAAAGTTAAGGGAGCTATTGCATTTATGTTTCAGGTTGGTGATGTGTTGCTTGTAGGAGAGCTTGGGGTCTAGAGTTAAACCCAGGAATTTAGTGTGTTCAACTTAAGGGATGCAATTGCCATTGAGCACGAGGTTAGGGTTGGGGCGGAGGTTGTTGAAATAACATAAGTGCATGCAAACTGTCTTGTCTTCGGAGAATTTAAAACCGTTATTGTTGCACCAGTCTTCCAGCCGGTTGAGGCTGAATTGGAGCCTATTTTCGACAAGAGGAAAGCTAGGGGAGGAGTAGAAGATGGTGAAGTCGCCCACGTAGAGGGCACAATTAATGTTGGGTCCAAGGTTGTCTGCGATATCGTTAATGCTCAGCTTGAAGAGAGAGGGAGAGAGAGGATGCTGCCCTGGGGGACACCCTCTTCTTGGGGGTAGGGGTTGGAGAGGGTGTGGCAAATACAAACATTTAAATAATGTCACATGGCCGAAATCAATGGTATATTGTGGGAATCTTTTCGACTAATCAAACACTGGAGGCTTTTTGCCTCTCTGCACAATTCACAAGAGTTACATGGTCAGGCATATGAAACAAATGCTTTCAAACGATGATAATAAGTGCATTGTACTTAAAGATTAATGTTGAGGCGGGTGTTTTATATGCGTATTTTATGAATGAGTCAAAGGACTTTGACCCGAGTAGAATGACCCACTTTATATAGGAGGGTCATTCGTGAGTGCAATGTCCTTTGAAGCGTGCATAATACGCATACAAACACGATGCCAAAAACATTAGTCTTTTTTATCAAATTTCCGTGTTAGATTGTTCAAAATGCATAAAAAACAACAAAAAAGAATGAAAAACTAGAAAAGTTTACACACATTTTTTTGCTTTGTTAAGAAAATCACCCATGTAAAAATGGACTAAAGCAAATACTGAAGGTCGTGCATTACAAGAATTTAAGTGCAGGGTCACGACAATGCAAATACTCCAAAGAAATTTTATAAATGAAGGTTAAAAGCACAGTATTAAAAATTGGTGTTTATAAATGATGGTTTAATGTGGTTTTAATTGGTGTTTATAAATGATGGTTTAATGTGGTTTTAATTGGTGTTTATAAATGATGGTTTAATGTGGTTTTAATTGGTGTTTATAAATGAAAGTTTAATGTGGTTTTATTTGGTGTTTATAAATGAAGGTTAAATGTGTGGTAGTTGGCAGTAATTGATGTTTATGAATGAAGGTTAAGTGCACAGTAATTGGTGTTTAAAAATAGTGGTTAAAGGCGTGGTAATTGGCGTTTATAAATAGTGGTTAAAGGCGTGGTATTGGTGTTTATAAATGAAGTTAGAGGCGTGGTAATTGGTGTTTATAAATAGTGGTTAAAGGCGTGGTAATTGGTGTTTAAAAATAAAGGTTAAAGGCGTGGTAATTGGTGTTTATAAATGAAGGTTTTATGTGGTTTTAATTGGTGTTTATAAATGATGGTTTAATGTGGTTTTAATCAGTGTTTATAAATGAAGATTAAATGTGTGGTAATTGGCAGTAATTGGTGTTTATGAATGAAGGTTAAAGACATGGTAATTGGTGTTTATAATTAAAGGTTAAAGGCGTGGTAATTGGTGTTTATAAATGAAGGTTAAATGCGCAGTAATTGGTGTTTATAACTTTCCTCAAGCTACTGCTGCTGATTGGTTGGGTACCAAAGGGTATATTCCCACAGCAGTTGATCGATCAATGTCCCTGAAAGTTAAATGCGCGATAATTGGTGTTTATAACTTTCCTCAAGCTACTGCAGCTGATTGGTTGGGTAACAAAGGGTATATTCCCACAGCAAATAATTGATCAACGTCCCTGAAGTAATCATGAACGGCTAAAATCAATTTTGAATGGTCTATTCAGGGAAGTATGGGCAGAAAAGTTGGTGAAGGTAAAAAATGTGAAAAATATAAATAAAACTTACGGGTGTTCAGGTGAGCACATCAGGATGAGATTCCTCTGTCTTGATTCACCAGTTTCCTCTGACTCCAGCTGAGGCGTCCAGCTCTTTGTGCCTGGAGCTGTAAAAGAATTAAACCTTTTATATATGGTGTTCTTATTTTCTAAAAGAGAATTTTTTTGTAACTCTTCACAACACCACATATTTTGCATATACTGTATGCGACGTAACAAGCACCCAGGTCTGAAGTTTCTTCCTAATAAGCGGCCATGCTCAGGGGCTCTGCAAAGTGTGCTATTCGAACTGCATTGTGTAAACTGGTTCTATACTAGCCCCACAATAATTACAACAGAAACATTCTCAATGTCAGATGCAAAATAAGCAAATTAATGTTGGTTTGGTTTGTTGATGTTTAATGGCACCACGACAGTTAAATGGGTGTTAAAAATCTAAGGTGCAAGACTTAGGATAGAGAGGAATGGGTGAGGGAAATGAAGGAGAGAAAAGAAAAAAAATAATAAAGGAACAAATAAGAAAAAAAAAAGGAAGGATAGGATGGTAGATAGAAAAGGGGGAAGTGTGGGTAAGGATTAGATCAGGTGGAATAAGTTGCTATTGGGAGGAAGGTGATGATGTTGGAAACAGAATCTCTAAAACAAGAGTAGCATTTATGAAGTTAAATAAAATATGGAACTCAAGCACATTCTCAATATATACACAAATACGACTGTTTAACTCTCTTGTTAAGTCTGTACTCTTGTATGGTTGCGAGACATTGAGAGTTAATGTAGCAGATAATAAAAAGCTGGATACATTTATGTTCAAATTGTACAGGAGAATTTTGAAGTTCAGATGGCCACATGTAATATCTAACGATGAAATACTGAAAATCATGAAACATGACAAAATCAGCAATGAAGTAAAAAGAAGGTGGAGGTGGATTCATTCATTGGATTGGTCATGTGTTGCGCATGAGCACTATTAAGCAGTGTGACAGCTATATAACATGGAAAAACATGGAACCAGAGGAGAGAAGGAAGGTTGGTCATCCTAGAACAACCTGGAGAAGGACAGTCGAGAAGGGGAGGAATGGGATGGGATGGAGCTCGTGGACAGAAGCCAGACAAGCTGCAAACAGCAGAGTCCAGTGGAGAGAGTGCACTGCAGCCTTATGGGCCAGGATGCCTGAACAGACTAGGTGAGGTGAGGTGAAAGGAGTGGGAAACTCTCATTGGAGGAGGTTTTGGCGAAAGTGAAGGCTAAGCAGTCGGAAATGTCGTTGATTTTGGTGTTGTTATGGATGAGAGATATTGTTGAGGTGTAAGAAAATAATGTAACAAAACCTATTTTAATTCTTCACATTAATAAAATGAATATGTTATCAGTCAAAAAATGTTTGGTGGGTGCTTACAGAGCAGGGGCACGTTATACCTCGAAAACAGTATTTGTGATTGAATCAAGCGAGTGGTACCCATATCTATGTACCAGACAACAGTATAATATCATGACCGGGCCTAGTGTGTTAGTCCAGGTGTTAAGACAGCACTCGGGAATGGGGTTGTGCCTCCACCCCACACTCATTTTTCTGAAGGTGAATATTTAGGAGCTGATAAATTATGTTTTTTTATGCTTTCCAACCCAACTTTTTTTCCAAATGTAAAATGAAATGGCTGACACGCAAAAAAGGTTGTCAACTTAATTGGAGCCATATTAATGAAGTTGCTGCAATGAGAACTACCCTTCAATTTTTGCACACTAGCCACAACACTGAGCTCAGTGGTGCCGATGACTTACAACGATCTTCAGTAGAACAATATCTTTCCTTAGGAAAAATGGTCCGTCAATCATTCACAGTTAATGCACACATTACATCACCTCAGGCATATGATGCACAGCTATTTTATCAACAGTTTGCAAACAAATTTCTCCCACTTAGACACCTAACAGGGATGAGTGATTTCAATCACAAAAGTGCCCTGATTACTCAGCAGTGGCTTTCTGTACTCTCATACACACAAATAAGCTTGAGAACTTGGCTATGGTGTACATGGGAATGGCCAATAAAAAATCATCAGTGGAAACACAATACACTGAACAGGAAGTCGGGTTGGTGGTTGTCATACCTGAGTTTTCATGATTAACTCAGGTGTTGGTGTGAGTAGGCTTAAAGAGAAAAGTTTTCAGCATGAAACTGTTATCAACAGTATCTGGTACACTACTAAAACAGATGAAACATTTGGTAGGTTCTTTACATCCTGAGAGCATTAGGATGACAGGAGATCAAAAGGGGTCACTTTGTACCTTTTCTTGGATCTTGACAAGCAAAGATATAGGAATGACATGTGGGGAGGTCAAGGGGAAGGAGTCACTATGTAACAAAGACAGGAATGACCTGTGAAGTCAAAGGTCAAAAGAGGCCAATATGTACCTTATGTTAGATCTTGATAGACAAATATGTAGCAATAACATGTGGGACGGTCAGGAAGGAGGGGTCACTATGTAACAAAAACATATGAATGACCTGGAGTCAAAGGTCACCAGGGGTCACTACGTACCTTTTGTGGGGTCTTCATCACTGTACATCCTGAGCGGCAAAGATGTGGGAATGACCGTGGGGAGGTTAAAGGAATGATACTCATATCCATTGAGCGTGAAAAGTCACATCAATAATGGTCCGGTCTGGTGTGCTGATGGCACGATTTTTGTTGAGCCAGGCTTCTAGTTCATTGACATCAGGCTACAAAGAGAGGAATGAAAAGATTCATCATTACAGCCTGACCTCTGACCTTGGATTAACCACACTACTATAGTCCAAGCCATCTGTGCCAGAGGGTTAGCAAGGAAAATTGTATGGTGCTATAAACAAATGGATGAGTGTACAAGAGATGGTGTTATAAACAAATAAATGGATGAGTGTACAAGAGATGGTGTTATAAACAAATGGATGAGTGTACAAGAGATGGTGTTATAAACAAATGGATAAGTGTACAAGAGATGGTGTTATAAACAAATGGATGAGTGTACAAGAGATGGTGTTATAAACAAATGGATGAGTGTACAAGAGATGGTGTTATAAACAAATGGATGAGTGTACAAGAGATGGTGTTATAAACAAATGGATGAGTGTACAAGAGATGGTGTTATAAACAAATGGATGAGTGTACAAAGAGATGGAGATGGTGTTATAAACAAATGGATGAGTGTACAAGAGATGGTGTTATAAACAAATGGATGAGTGTACAAGAGATGGTGTTATAAACAAATGGATGAGTGTACAAGAGATGGTGTTATAAACAAATGGATGAGTGTACAAGAGATGGTGTTATAAACAAATGGATGAGTGTACAAGAGATGGTGTTATAAACAAATGGATGAGTGTACAAGAGATGGTGTTATAAACAAATGGATGAGTGTACAAGAGATGGTGTTATAAACAAATGGATGAGTGTACAAGAGATGGTGAATTCAGAGAGAATAATTCAAGGAACATTCCCACTTTTGTTCATGTATATAATAGAGAACTGTTAAAGGTAAATGGATAGATACAGGCAACTTTAACTTAATAGATTTCAAACCCACTACAAAGCATAAAGAAAGCAATAAATTCATTTAATCAAAATCCACCATTTTACAGCTTTTTAAAAAATTTGTGCTTGCGCAAATGTTTGTAAAACTCTTGTGACACTCTGCCATTTCTGTTTGAAAAAGGGAAGATAATTCTAATGACAATGATTTGATCTTTACAAAACCCCTAACCAAACTCAAGCTGGAGAAAACTCTAGCTCAGGCTTTGATCATTTTCACAGTCTGATATTAAGGAAAGAAATATAAAGAAAAACAAAAGCACGTTTTTCTGTTCATACATCATGTTTTTTTTCAATATATTAAAACAAATGACAAACTTTGATTACTCTTAATTTGACAACTACAGATGCTATTTTCAAATTCGAAAGACTATTAAACTCATAATTTAATGCTTTTTTAGTGGTTAGACAGAAAAGTGTGGTACCTGTCCATAGACAAATTGATGAAAAACTATCTTAATATCTTATTCCGTTTAGGAGCTATTGCATATCAAAGATTTCACCAGTGTGTTGAAAATAACCTTGCACTGTGTAGCGTGATATCATACTTGCACTGTGTAGCGTGATATCATACTTGCACTGTGTGGCATGATATCATAATTGCACTGTGTAGCATGATATCATAATTGCACTGTGTAGCGTGATATCATAATTGCACTGTGTAGCATGATATCATAATTGCACTGTGTAGCGTGATATTATTATTGCATTGTGTAGCGTGATATTATATTTGCACTGTGTAGCGTGATATCATAATTGCACTGTGTAGCATGACATCATAATTGCACTGTGTAGCGTGATATTATTATTGCATTGTGTAGCGTGATATTATATTTGCACTGTGTAGCGTGATATTATTATTGCATTGTGTAGCGTGATATTATATTTGCACTGTGTAGCGTGATATCATAATTGCACTGTGTAGCATGACATCATAATTGCACTGTGTAGCATGATATTATTATTGCATTGTGTAGCGTGATATTATATTTGCACTGTGTAGCGTGATATTATCATTGCATCGTGTAGCGTGATATCATATTTGCACTGTGTAGCGTGATATCATAATTGCAGATTGAAGACAATGTAAATGTATTTGTTTGAAAATGAATTACCTCTGGTCTAAATTATTGGAAACATTTTTTAATTTTTTAGATTAATTATTAAGATGAGGTATAACATTCACTTTGCTGGCACATGATTTGCTCATCTACCTTACACTCTAAAAACAAATGGAAAATTAGAAATATATCTGTATTATCTTGGATCTGCACTTATGATACCACACTATACACTACAATGTCACTTTTCAACTCACTGGTGAAATCTTTGAAATGCAATCAATCTCTAAACAGAATAAGCTTTCAACACAGTTTTTCACCAAAATCCAATTTCGTTACCCAAAACGGTTAGCAAACAGTATTTGTTTGATTTCTTTTGCTAAAAACCCTAAAGATCCGGAGAAGTGCCTTAGATGGAGCAAAGCTTGCAGCAGATCACATGAACATCTAAATGTCAATGCATTGGTCATGCATGATTGTGGGTTTGTTTTCCCCAATCTAATTACTGTGTTGCTATGGTGGGCGTGGCCTATTTCCTTACTCAAAGAGGTCAATTGGTAGAGCACCCGCTTTCCAGCCTAAACGTCGTGGGTTCAATCCCGAGCCGAGTCATTCCAAAGACTTACAAAAATGGGACCTGCTGCCCTCTTACTCGGCCGGTGCTCAGCATAAGGAATAGTAGCAGGGTAATAATATGGGCTTCTGCACTGTTTGTCCGCTGCCACCTTGATGGGTTTCTATTGTAAAGCACTTTGGGCATGCACACTGCGTTTGAAGGCACTAAATAAGAACTGCTTATTATTATGATGAAACATTCTGAATGGCAATACAAATTAGGTATGAAAAAATAATGGGAAACAAAGTGAGAAAGGGGCCCATCAAAGTACAATGACATAAGAAGTGGGGATGAGCCTGGTAGCAAAAATATGT
This sequence comes from Chiridota heheva, assembly GCA_020152595.1. NCBI lineage: Eukaryota > Metazoa > Echinodermata > Holothuroidea > Apodida > Chiridotidae > Chiridota > Chiridota heheva. The sequence goes on from JAIGNY010002764.1 coordinate 158,455, forward strand.
CTATCAAAGTACGATGACATAAGAAGTGGGGATGAGTTTGGTAACAAAAATATGTCTATCAAAGTACGATGACATAAGAAGTGGGGATGAGCCTGGTAGCAAAAATATGTCTATCAAAGTACGATGACATAAGAAGTGGGGATGAGCCTGGTAACAAAAATATGTCTATCAAAGTACGATGACATAGGAAGTGGGGATGAGCCTGGTAACAAAAATATGTCTATCAAAGTACAATGACATAAGAAGTGGGGATGAGCCTGGTAGCAAAAATATGTCTATCAAAGTACGATGACATAAGAAGTGGGGATGAGCCTGGTAGCAAAAATATGTCTATCAAAGTACGATGACATAAGAAGTGGGGATGAGTCTGGTAACAAAAATATGTCTATCAAAGTACGATGACATAAGAAGTGGGGATGAGTCTGGTAACAAAAATATGTCTATCAAAGTACGATGACATAAGAAGTGGGGATGAGCCTGGTAACAAAAATATGTCTATCAAAGTACAATGACATAAGAAGTGGGGATGAGCCTGGTAGCAAAAATATGTCTATCAAGAGGGGATGAGTCTGTAACGATGACATAAGAAGTGGGGATGAGCCTGGTCTGGTAACAAAAAGTAACAAAAAATATGTCTATCAAAGATGACGATGACATAAGAGTAGCAAAAATATGGGGATGAGTCTGGTAACAAAAATATGTCTATCAGTGGGGATAAGTAACAAAAATATGTCTATCAAAGTACGATGACATAAGAAGTGGGGATGAGTCTGGTAACAAAAATATGTCTTGCCTATAAACTTTTACAAAACGCATTTAGATAAAAGTGATTTCTTTAGTCCTTCGACCAATCAACTGCTGGGGTGATTTTCCCTTTGTTACCCAACCAATCAGCAACAGTCACTAGAGGAAAAGTTGTAAACACGAATGCAAGCGCTAATTACCTTCATGTATAATACACATATGATTAGCATTGAAAGCATATGCTTAATTCCATACCGTGCGTGGATTGTGCAAACAGGCTGGATTCTGCCAGTATTTGATTGGTAGGAAAGATTCCCCCAGTATACCATGATGGATGTGTAAATATAAGCCATGAGACATTATTTGAACTAATATTTTGGAAATTACCGATTGAATAGGTCCTATAACTTTGAATAATGTATTGTTTGGTATCCATTGTGATAAGAATCTGATTTGCATTATGATGCAGGGTGGTGAACTTTATATTTATCATTGTAAATTTTCCAGTAACAAAGTAGCTTAAATTGTGTTTGTTTGTTTGTTTGATGAGAGTTTAACGGCACCACAACAGCAAGGGTCAAATTGTGCCTGAGAGGTTAGATCATTCCAGAGGCAGGAAGGAGAGTAAACCGGGGGAGATTGAGAGAACACGAGAACTAGAAGCCAGAAAGCTGGGATCGAGAGAGGTGTATGGGTGGAAAAATATTGTAGAGAGAGAGGGGTGGGGAAGGAGGACTAAATATGGTTGTATACATGTAGGGAAGCATGATAAAGGAAGGAGATACTTTTATCTGGAGGTTTTTTTTGGAAGAGCTCGGCTACTGAGTTGTGGGTAGAGAGGAAAGCTCTGGGAAGGCTGTACAGGGGGCAAACAAGGAGAATGTGATGGACTGTGAGGGTGCAATGGCAATTGAAAAATGTTTATCCCAAGGTGCTACAGGGCTTAAAAGTACATTTCTACCAATAATTCTTTAACAACCAAGTGCTATGATGATTGGAGGGTATACTGTATATAAATTTATTTTAATAGATATTGTTTGTTTGTTTGTTTGATGATGGCTTAACAGCACCACAACAACTAAGGTCAAATTGTGCCTGAGAGGTCAAATCATTCTAGAGGTAGGAAGCAAAGGAAACAGGGGGAGAATGAGAGAAATTTAAGGACAAATGGTCAGAAAGCTGTGATCATGAGGGGAGGTGCATGGTTGAAACAAAAACAAAGTAGAGAGTGGGTGGAAGAGGAGAATTAAATATGGTCATAGAGGGAGGCATGATGAAGGAAGGAGATCATTTCATCCGGAGGATTTTTCTGGAAGAACTCAGCATTTGATTTGTAGGGAGCAAGGGAAGCTCTGGGAAGGTTGTACAGGGGGCAAGCAAGGAGAACGTGACGGATTGTGAAGGTGCAATGGCAACTGTTGCAGAGGGGTTGGGGGAGCCAATAAGGAGGTGGGAGTGGATGAGATGAGTGTGACCAATTCTAAGACTGGTAATATGAACGTTGTCAATACGAGAGAGGTTGTTGACGGTGGCTTTGATCGGAATTGTGGGCTGGATGACATGGAGTTTGTTATCAATTTGGGACTTCCATGAGGTCTGCCAGCGGTCCCGAACAAGAGAAGCAATAAGCGGTTTGATGTCAAGAGAGGGTTTTTGGAAAAGGGGCAGGGAGGAGGGTGAGGGCAAGCTTAGCGGCTGCATCAGCCCTGTCATTACCCGGGATGCCAACATGGCTGGGTATCCAGAAGAAAAGAATACTTTTCCTGCAGAGGGTGGGAGAAAGGAGTTTGCGGAGGAGGAGGTGGCATGTGAGGTTATCCCATTTAAGGTTGAGTAAAGAAGTAAGAACAGCCTTTGAGTCGGAGAAAATAACAAAGTGGCTGAGCGGAGAGTACTCAATAAAGTTGAGGGCAAGGAGAATGGCCTTAGCCTCGGCTGAAAAGATAGATGAGTAGTCAGGAAGTCTGCTACTGAGGGTGATGTCTTGGATGACGGCAGCAGCAGCTGTCTTGTTGCCTTCCTTGGGGCCATCAGTATAGATGGAGGTGTAATTTGAGAGTTGGTCTTTGACTTGGTTGTGGAGACTGATGAAGAGGTTAGGATGGGTTTGAGCTTTGTGATGAGTAGAGAGGCCCAGGTGGACAGAAGGGAGAGGGGTGGCCCAAGGAGGAAAAGTGGGCCAGGAGAAGGTGCCGAGAGTGGTGGGGTTGATGCCGAGATGGAAGGTCTGATTTAATGCGTAAGCCGAAAGGAGGGGATAGGGTTTTAGTCCTATCAAAGAGGGTGGAGAAATTGGGGTACCTAATAAGGTTGTAAACAGGGTTCTGGGTGTTGGTGAGGACCCTAAAAGCATAGGATAGGCTAAGCTTTCTACATCCAAGTAGAAAGGGGGTTCGTTGGCTTCAACATGAAGACTGGTGATTGGGGAGGTCCTGTAAGCACCTAGACAAAGCCTGAGGGCTTCATTTTGGATGGTGTTGATGTGGTTGAGGTATGAGTTGTGAGCGACACAGTAGACAATATTGCCGTAGTCAAGCTTGGCACGAATGGTGAGCCTGAAAATTTTGAGGAAAGCAAAGCGGTTCGCACCCCAAGTGGTGTTGGAGAGGAGTCTGAGGATGTTGAGGGAGCTGTTACATTTCAGTTCCAGGTTGGTGATGTGTTGCTTGTAGGTAAGCTTAGGGTCTAGAGTTAAACCCAGGAACTTTGTGTGTTCAACTTTTAGGATGCGATTACCATTGAGCACAAAGTTCGAGTTGGGGTGAAGGTTGTTGAAATGACAAAAGTGCATGCAGACTGTCTTGTCTTTGGAGAATTAAAAACTGTTTTAGTTGCTCCAGTCTTGCAGCAGGTCGAGGCTGGTTTGGAGCCTACTTTCAACAATAGGAAAGCTTGGGGAGGAGTAGAAGATGGTGAAGTCATCCACATTATAAGGTACGTTTGATGTTGGGGCCAAGGTTATCCGCGATGTCATTGATGCTCAGGTTGAAGAGAGTGGGAGAGAGGATGCTGCCTTGGGGGACGCCCTCTTCTTGGGGGTACGGGTTGGAGAGGGTGTGGCTAATACGAACTTGAAACCGCCTGGATGAGAGGAAGTTTTGAATGAAGATATTGTGAAATTAAAACTTTGATCTTTGTTGACTCTTAATTACATTTAAGATAAAAAGAAACAATGAGGGAATATGCATTTAAAGAACTGCAATACTTGCAAATATTATGCCTAGTTCCATAACACAATGCTTGCAACTTTTCCTCCAGGAGTTGCAGCTGATTGGTTGGTTAACGTAGCAAAAACTCCCAGCAGTTGATTGGTTGATGTATTGAAGTAATCCTGTTAAGACTAAAATCGCTGTATAAAGGTTGATAAGAGGTGAAGGCATAGTGGTCACACCCCACCTTCAGAGTTGGAAAAAATCACGGTTCCAGCGGTTATAACAGCGGGAAAAACAGGAAATCACCGGAAGATTAAAAAAATAAAAAAATGTGTAACTGTGCAATGAATAGTTTGTTTGTTTGTTTGATGAGAGCATAACGGCACCACAACAACGGAGGTCAAATTGTGCCTGAGAGGTCAGATCAATCTAGAGGTAGGAAGGGAAGGAAACAGGGGGGAATGAGAAAAATTCAAGAACAAAAAGTCAGAAAGCTGGGATCCAGAGAGGAGTGCATGGGTGAAACAAAAACAAAGTAGAGAGAGGGTGGAAGAGGAGAATTAAATATGGTTGTAGAGGGAAGCATGATGAAGGAAGGAGATAATTTTATCCGGAGGATTTTTCTGGATGAAGTCAGCAATTGAGTTGTGGGGAGCGAGGGAATAGAACATTAAAATGTGAAAGAGGGGAGCATATAAAGGAGTATTTACTACATTCATAGAATTTCTGTTACAATTTTTCACGGATAGACTTTCGACACCGTGGGAAATTTTATAATTAATTCTAACTCCACCAACCTTGACATCCTCTTCGCTCTCATTCCCCTCCTGGTTAGACTGAGCCAATCCATTGGTGTCTGGTTGAGCTTCTTCGGCCATTACATTCTCTTGTATTTCTCTGAGTGGAGTGCCAGATGGAGTTTGTGCCCTCTTTTATGTGCCGAGGCTAGAGCTTTTCTAGCTGAGTTAATGATCGCCTTGGTTACAAGTTCAATTTCTCTGAATAAGAGATTTTACAGAAATGGATAGATTTAAAAAAAAATACAGATTCTACAGAAATTGACAACAAATTTATGGTATGAAATAATTTCACTTGTGTATCAGGGATATTTAGGAGAGTTATGAGTATCAGGGATATTTAGGAGAGTTATGAGTATCTGGGATATTTAGGAGAATTATGAGTATCGGGGATATTTAGGAGAGTTATGAGTATCGGGGATATTTAGGAGAGTTATGAGTATCGGGGAAATTTAGGAGAGTTATGAGTATCGGGAATATTTAGGAAGAGTTATGAGTATCGAGGATATTTAGGAGAGTGATGAGTATCGGGAATATTTAGGAGAGTTATGAGTATCGAGGATATTTACGAGAGTTATGAGTATCGGAGATATTTAAGAGAGTTATGAGTATCGGAGATATTTAAGAGAGTTATGAGTATTGGGGATATTCAGGAGAGGTATGATTATCGGGGATATGTAGGAGAGTTATGAGTATCGGGAATATTTAGGAGAGTTATGAGTATCGGGGATATTTACGAGAGTTATGAGTATCGGAGTTATTTAAGAGAGTTATGAGTATTGGGGATATTCAGGAGAGGTATGATTATCGGGGATATTTAGGAGAGTTATGAGTATCGGGGATAGAGTTATACCTACCTTCCATACAATCTAATCTCATAAACCCGATTCACCGCTTCTCTAGATGAAACATAACTACACTTTAACTTATGGCCTCCGTACTTACAGACTTTTCCAGGGATTTATTTCCAATTTGAATTGATAAATATCCCTCATTTTTAGCAAATTACATGGAATAAACCTCTGTGGTTATTTCCTAGAGATAATTTAATCATTGGTCGATTTCCTCTACAATATTGAGACAGCAATAAAATCAAGACGTGCATCAAAGCTTCTGTGTTATCTAAAGTATACAATATACAAAGTAAAGTAATTAGCATATCAATGAATACAATATACAAATTAAAGTAATTAGCAAATCAATGTATACATCTAAATTAAAGTAATTAGCATATCAATGTATACTACATCTAAATTAAAGTAATTAGCATATCAATGTATACAATATCTAAAAAAGTAATTAGCATATCAATGTATACAATATCTAAATTTAAGTAATTAGCATATCAATATATTCAATATCTAAATTAAAGGAATTAGATTATCAATGTATACAATATCAAACTTAAAGTAACTAGAATATCAATGTATACAATTTATCAATGTATCTAAATTTAAGTAATCAGCATATCAATGTATACAATATCAAACTTAAAGTAATTAGCATATCAATGTATACAATATCTAACTTGAAGCAATTAGCATATCAATGTATACAATATATAAATTAAAGTAATTAGCATATCAATGTATACAATATATAAATTTAAGTAATTAGCATATCAATGTATACAATATCTAAATTAAAGTAATTAGATTATCAATGAACACAATATCAAACTTAAAGTAATTAGCATATCAATGTATACAATATCTAAATTGAAGTAATTAGCATATCAATGTATACAATATCTAAATTAAAGTAATTAGCATATCAATGTATACAATATCTAAATTAAAGTAATTAGCATATCAATGTATACAATATCTAAATTAAAGTGATTAGCATATCAATGTATCAATATTTTAAAACTAACATTGGCCAAAGATCAGTATTAATCGAGCCAAGTAGGGAAAAAGCTGTCATATTAATATAATGCTGTCCATCTCAAATGGCCACTTACTTGTTTGCTGGCGTTGATGGTGCAGTCCTCAGCTTGGGTGATCGGAACATTCTTGGGGTCAGAGGAATGGGTGGGGTACCCTTGGGTAAGCCTAAGGAAGTCCTCTGTGGGGTGTTTGGAATAGACCTAGGTGGTGCTGGAGTCTATGAAATGAAAAAAAAAAACACAGACAAATGATTAATGTTAATTATCTTTCTAAGATTATCAATCCAGGGTAGTCTAACATACTGCACACATTTACTGCCAAACAGTTTGCGCAAAGGGCTCTTTCCAACTAAAATAATATTTTGTATCTCAATTAGAATATCTTTCAATTTCTTTAATAGCTATAGTGACAAAGGATTCTAGAAAGCAAAGAAGTCTACAACTAAACAATAATTAAACATAAAATACTAAAAATTGTGCAAAAATATTTTCTTGCTGCTTGAGTGTGTGTGTGGTTTAGTGAATAAAGTTGATCTTACTTGGGTGTAAGCACGACCTCAACCAACATGGGGTACAGGTAGTCTGACCTTACCATTGCTTAGAGTTCCGCAATGCACTTCATCCTCCCCCACCCACCTCCACCCCCTTCCCACCCCCTTCCCCACCTCCACCCCCCCTTCCCCACCTCCACCCACCCTTTTCTAATTGGCACTTTTGATGGGAATGATTCTATCACAGAAATGATCAACATCTGACATGAAACACAATATATATAGCATTTCATCAATATCCACCACCCACCTGCCCCCCCCCCTCCCCACCCTCTTCTAATCAGTACTTTTGATGGGAATGATCCTATCACAGAAATGATCAACATCTGACATGAAACACAATATATATAGCATTTCATCAATATCCACCACCCACCTGCCCCCACCCCCCCACCCCTCTTCTAATCAGTACTTTTGATGGGAATGATCCTATCACAGAAATGATCAACATCTGACATGAAACACAATATATATAGCATTTCATCAATATCCACCACCCACCTGCCCCCACCCCCTCCCCACCCCTCTTCTAATCAGTACTTTTGATGGGAATGATCCTATCACAGAAATGATCAACATCTGACATGAAACACAATATATATAGCATTTCATCAATATCCACCACCCACCTGCCCCCACCCCCTCCCCACCCCTCTTCTAATCAGTACTTTTGATGGGAATGATCCTATCACAGAAATGATCAACGTCTGACATGAAACACAATATACATAGCATTTCATCAATATCCTGCACATTTCTACAACCTGATATGTCATACATTTACCATACAGTACATCAAGAACTTTTATCATCCAAAACAAATAAGCTTTTCCTGGAAATTAGAAACTGTTCTTTCCAGAGAATCTCATACTCTGTATCACATAATTGACAAATATTAAGAATTTTGGAAATTTTATTATCCAAAACAAAATAAGCAAAAAATTACAAAATTTAGAAACTGTTCCTACTAAAATTTGATGCACTGTAACATATATTTGCCAAGGTCAGTAGTACAGAGGTCAGTAGTACAGAGGTCAGTAGTACAGAGGTCAGTAGTACAGAGGTCAGTAGTACAGAGGTCAGTAGTACAGAGGTCAGTAGTACAGAGGTCAGTAGTACAGAGGTCAGTAGTACAGAGGTCAGTAGTACAGAGGTCAGTAGTACAGAAATCAGTAGTACAGAGGTCAGTTGTACAGAGGTCAGTAGTACAGAGGTCAGAAGTGCAGAGGTCAGTAGTACAGAGGTCAGAAGTGCAGAGGTCAGTAGTACAGAGGTCAGTAGTACAGAGGTCAGTAGTACAGAGGTCAGTAGTGCAGAGGTCAGTAGTACAGAGGTCAGTAGTACAGAGGCCAGTACCTGTGCTTGGGGTATGGGTGGTCTGGTGCCGACGGATGCTCTACGATCTCCTTCCCTTTTTGCTGCCTCGTCTCGCTGCTGTTGCTCCGCGGCTTTTCGCTCCTGCTCCTCAAATCGTCTGAGATCAAACTCAATCTCCTCCGCCAACTGCTTGTCTGCTGCTAAAATGTCTAGTAGATAAAGGACACAATGTTCAGTTGATTAATCATCATTGTTAAAGGTCTATGGGCATATACCAATTATCACTCTTAAAGGTCTATGGTAATATATATACCAATTATCATTGTTAAAGGTCTATGGACATATACCAATCATCACTCTTAAAAATCTATGGACATATACCAATTATCATTGTTAAAGGTCTAAGGACACATACCAATTATCATTGTTAAAGGTCTATGGACATATACCAATTAGCATTGTTAAAGGTCTATGGACATATACCAATCATTGTTAAAGGTCTAAGGACACATACCAATTATCATTGTTAAAGGTCTATGGACATATACCAATTATCATTGTTAAAGGTCTATGGACATATACCAATTATCATTGTAAAAGGTCTATGGACATATACCAGTTATCATTGTTAAAGGTCTATGGACATATACCAATTATCATTGTTAAAGGTCTATAAACATATACCAATTATCATTGTTAAAGGTCTATGGACATATATCAATTATCATTGTTAAAGGTCTATGGACATATACCAGTTATCATTTTTAAAGGGCTATGGACATATACCAATTATCATTGTTAAAGGTCTATAAACATATACCAATTATCATTGTTAAAGGTCTATGGACATATATCAATTATCATTGTTAAAGGTCTATGGACATATACCAGTTATCATTTTTAAAGGGCTATGGACATATACCAATTATCATTGTTAAAGGTCTATGGACATATACCAGTTATCATTGTTAAAGGTCTATGGACATATACCATTTATCATTGTTAAAGGTCTAAGGACACATACCAAATATCATTGTTAAAGGTCTATGGACATATACCAATTATTATTTAAAAAAGGTCTATGGACATAAACCAATTATCATTGTTGAAAGTCTATGGACATATACCAATTATCATTGTTAAAGGTCTATGGACATATACCAATTATCATTGTTGAAAGTCTATGGACATATACCAATTATCATTGTTAAAGGTCTATGGACATATACCAGTTATCATTGTTAAAGGTCTATGGACATATACCATTTATCATTGTTAAAGGTCTAAGGACACATACCAAATATCATTGTTAAAGGTCTATGGACATATACCAATTATTATTTAAAAAAGGTCTATGGACATATACCAATTATCATTGTTGAAAGTCTATGGACATATACCAATTATCATTGTTAAAGGTCTATGGACATATACCAATTATCATTGTTGAAAGTCTATGGACATATACCAATTATCATTGTTACAGGTTTTGAATTTTTAATATAGCACGTTTAGTTTTTGAGTTATGGCTGTTCAAATGTTTTTCATCCATTCTAAATTTGTGATGTATGACAGGGCGGACATAGCAACATCTTGATTGAATTCTCACTGTGTACTTAAGGTAAGGGGTGAGATGTTGGCCTACCTTTGCAAGGGGTGAGATGTTGGCCTACCTTTGCAAGGGTTGAGATGTTGGCCTATCTTTGCGAGAGGTGAGATATGTTGGCCTACCTTTGCCAGGGGTGAGATATGTTGGCCTACCTTTGCGAGGGGGGTGAGATGTTGGCCTACCTTTGCGAGAGGTGAGATATGTTGGCCTACCTTTGCAAGGGGGAGATATGTTGGCCTACCTTTGCGAGAGGTGAGATATGTTGGCCTACCTTTGTGAGGGGTGAGATATGTTGGCCTACCTTTGCGAGGGTTGAGATATGTTGGCCTACCTTTGGGAGGGGTGAGATATGTTGGCCTACCTTTGTGAGGGGTGAGATATGTTGGCCTACCTTTGCGAGGGGTGAGATATGTTGGCCTACCTTTACGAGGGGTGAGATATGTTGGCCTACCTTTGATTTCGTTTCTGTAGTCCTTCATGAGCTCCTTAAGGTACAGCATTAGATCCTTTAGCATTGGGGAACGAAGCTTCTCCAGCTATTAATAGAGGGAGACATAAGGTTTCATTCATATAAGAGCGTGTTCTAACTCGAGTAAGAGCTTGTGATCAAACCCACTGCAAGCAATTGGATCCGCAATTGGATCTGCAATCGGATCCGCTGATCTTTTTTAAAGGATTAGTTCAGTGGTCAAACAAGTTGTTCTCATATGAAAGAGGTCTTTAAAAGAAACACAATGGTGACCAACGCATTCTCAAAAACTTGTGTGGACACAGATTAGTGACCTGCAATCACGTTAGTTTTGCAATATCATGTTATAACTTGTGTACAAGGACCTTAATGTCAGAAAAGTCTCTGTTGCTGATACAGAGAATCTTGGAATAGCAGAGGATTTAATTTTGATACCTGTAGGTGTCATTTAAAATGAATACAGTTATTCATTAGAAATGATTATGGCTTATTGACTACCGAATACCAAAGGTTATCAATACCATCTAAGGCTTGCCACTATAATAGTTATATAGGCAGTGAAACTTTGCTTTGGTGATATCATCTTCATTATAAAATACAGCTGATCCCAGGAAATTCAAGATTTTTAGAAATTTTTTTATTTCTGCATAATTCATTTCTTCTTTATTAAAATGCAAAGAAAATTAATTGAAAAACTACTGTTTGAAATACTGTAATTTTTAAATCAAGATCTACATTGAAGTAAAAAAACAGCAAGAAAGAGAAATCATAACTAAATATTCATCAAAATGAGGTTACATTGTTCATATCACCTATAAAATGAATTGTTCATAATATCACCATGTATGATATCGATAAGCAGATGGTCAATATCGTGACAAGAAAAGTTGAGACTCAACAATAATACGCCCAAAGTGTGAGACTCACAATAATATGCCCAAAGTGTAAGATTCACAATAATACACCATCACATTCTGGCTGTGTGTTCCTTTAACCCTTAAAGACCCAGGGGGTCCAAAATGTGACTACAATTTTTCCAAACTTTTTCTTTTCTTTTCAAAATTAATTTTCACAACTTCCCTTTCATTTTCTATCACAACAAGCTGGGTTTATATGAATGCTAAGACAATACACTTTTAAATAAAAGATTCAAATTAAAGAAAATATTGACATGAATATGCAAATTTTATGCAAAATTAGGCATTTGTTTTTTATAAGCTTGTATTATTTCTAGTGCAATAATGTAAATGGAAGAATTATTTACATATTTAGATTGTTTGTGAAATTTCCTTTCCTTTGAAACCAGTCTCATGTTTTTTTCTCAAAGCAAAACATGTAAAAAGATGATGATAAACAATTAATAATAACTGCTGTAATTAATCGCGAAAAACACGTTACTGCTAGACTACATTGCGTATGTCCTAGTTTGTGGATATGTTTTTAACAATATTATGGTGGTCATCAAAGAGGGGGTAGTTGCTCTTTTTTATTTAAATCAAAAGTATGTGGATTGGCCTTTCTAACGGTGGGTTTCCCTTAGGGGAGTTGTATCGCACTCGGAAACTTCAATTTTTGCCAAACTTTGGCCTCAAAAAGGTTAAAAATCATGAAATTTTGCACAACTTTTGTCCAAAAAAAAAGATATTGATGATAGGGGCAGTCAAAATTCGACCAGAATAGGATGCATTGATGTCTTTGACAGTTGTTCATGACATTTCAAGCAAAAACAAGGTCTGGAAGTATGGCAAGTAAGTTTTTTAAGAAGAAGAGAAAAAAACCGATTTTTCGCTAATTCTTTTTAATTTTCTCTATTTTCAACCCATTTTTCTCAAAAATATTCAGCACAACTTTAATCAGGAAGTTACATTGTCTAAAAGAACTATTCGAGCTCTTTCAAATGGTAACTGCTTTGGGCCTATTTGACAAAGCAAAATAATTTTGTTGAATAGTTTATGTCCAATCGGTTGTGTCACGATCGCGTGGGTCCCAAAGGGTTCATAAACCTTACGCTAGCTCTGTGTCTCACTTAAAACCTCAAATCAGAAACTGTAAAATTTTTACTTTCTATTTTTTTTATACTGTTTTCATGATTTTCAACAGATTTTAAAGTTGGTCCCTAGTCCTTCCTTCCTTACCATGTGTTTGAGGGAGGTGACCACTGGTATGATGTTCTCAATTACGTTCTTCTTCACCACCTGACTGATGAGTTTGTTCTTTGCTTGAGCCATGACCGCCTCTGCCATCTCAATCTCATCAGCGATCTCCACTGCATTCGCTGGTTTGCTGCGCAGCGACGACAACTTTATCTCCTAGTAGCAACAAAGAGAAGTACAAAATTAACATTTTAGAGGCCAAAGTTTGTTTGTTTTTGTTTGATGAGGGATTAACGGCACCACGACAACGAGGGTCAAATTGTGCCTGAGAGGTCAGATCATTCTAGAGGTAGGAAGGAAAAGAAACAGGAGGAGAATGAGAGAAATTTAAAAACAAAAGGTCAGAAAGCTGTGATCGAGATGGGAGGTGCATGGTTGAAACAAAAACAAAGTAGACAGGGGGTGGAAAAGGAGAAATAAATAGGGTTGTAGAGAGGCTAAAAAGGAGACAGTGGCTTAGACAGTCAGTTGGATGCTGGAGGCTCCTGTGAAAAAAGTGGCCAATGAAAGGGTGGTCCTTACCCTCTATCAAATAAGGATGTTATGTAGTGGTCCCAACGGTAAGGTTCCTCATCCCCTACCTGGCTCTCTTATCACTTGCCAATAGGATCCTTTGGAAAAAGTGGCCCTCACTGTCTATCGAATGAGGCGGTTAAATGGCGTTCCTGACGGTAGGGTTCCTTACCCAATACCCAGTTCTTTGATCACTAGCCAAAAAGAGCAGCGTGACAAACCAGTGTTTTATCCACTTTTGATCCAAATTTAGAAACTGGCATTGACAGCTTGCATTGTTTATACAACGTGAGGTTGTTGCTAAGCTTCCAATCACAGGAGGATCATGAATATTCATAAAAGGTAAACAAGAAAGCATACAAAGATTCAAAATGTGTCAATTATCTAATATCTGCTGTATTGGCTAGTCTGCTGCAAGACACAGGGGTTAAATGTGTCAATTACCCAATCTCTGCTGTATTGGCTAGCCTGCTGCAAGACACAGGCAGGGGAAATGTTGGGGTGTTAAATGTGTCAATTACCTAATATCTGCTGTATTGGCTAGTCTGCTGCAAGACACAGGGGAAATGTTGGGGTGTTAAATGTGTCAATTACCCAATCTCTGCTGTATTGGCTAGCCTGCTGCAAGACACAGGGGAAATGTTGGGGTGTTAAATGTGTCAATTTAGCCCCAATCTCTGCTGTTAAATGTGTCAATTACCCAATCTCTGCTGTATTGGCTAGCCTGCTGCAAGACACAAGCTCTGCTGGGGAAATGTTGGGGTGTTAAATGTGTCAATTACCTAATATCTGCTGTATTGGCTAGTCTGCTGCAAGACACAGGGGAAATGTTGGGGTGTTAAATGTGTCAATTACCCAATCTCTGCTGTATTGGCTAGCCTGCTGCAAGACACAGGGGAAATGTTGGGGTGTTAAATGTGTCAATTACCCAATCTCTGCTGTATTGGCTAGCCTGCTGCAAGACACAGGCAGGGGAAATGTTGGATTTTAAAATTACAATGCTCCTGAAAGGACAGAATGTGGATAGACAGACAGTCACAAATTTTGAGTTTTAAGAGTACAAGCTCATGAAAAGGATCCAAAGAAGCGTGAACAGAATTTCAAGAAAAACATGTCACAAGACCCCTTGCCAGTCTCATGATCCAGACAGCCATAGATCTTTTCAAACCGATTAAAGCAAATGCAACTTCTCCCAAACTTCAATGAATCAACTACTGATTGGTATTAACTACTGATTGGTATCAACTAGTAATTGGTATCAACTACTGATTGGTATCAACTACTGATTGGTATCAACTACTGATTGGTATCAACTACTGACTGGTATCAACTACTGACTGGTATCAACTACTGACTGGTATCAACTACTGACTGGTATCAACTACTGGCTGGTATCAACTACTGACTGGTATCAACTACTGACTGGTATCAACTACTGACTGGTATCAACTACTGACTGGTATCAACTACTGACTGGTATCAACTACTGACTGGTATCAACTACTGACTGGTATCAACTACTGACTGGTATCAACTACTGATTGCTATCAACTACTGGTTGGTTATCTAACTAATCACCTGCAGCAGCTGGAGGATAATGTGTGCGCATATTACCTACATTAATAATGCACCTATGACTGGCGTTTCCAAGCATTTTTTCATACGCTTGGTCCCGTACCATGCTTGAATTATGAAGACGCCAAGATTCCCCCAATATTTATTGATCCTTCATGGACATATTAATTTATGTGACATAATTTAAGTTAGTCTTCTGGAAATTGATGATTCAAAATGTTGATTCAGATTTGAAAAGCTCTATGGTTTGATCAGTGCTAACACAAATTCTTCAATGCAAAGCAAACTTTGAGGAGACTACATACCTTGCAGCTCAGGACAGCGAGGGTGTCCTTCAGGATGCCCTCCGTGTCTGTATTCATGGGTAGGATTTGGTCACGATGGTGCCCAGCACCTGGCACAGGATGATACAAAGAAGACATTCATTACTTACAATTTAGAATGATAGAAATCTCTTGAAGGAATATTCCTGTGAATAGTTTATTTTACATATATGATAGAGGTCACATATATGAGAGGTCACATATATGATAGAGGTCACATATATGATAGAGGTCACATATATGATAGAGGTCACATATATGATAGAGGTCACATGTATGATAAAGGTCACATATATGATAGAGGTCACATATATGATAGAGGTCACATATATGATAGAGGTCACATATATGATAGAGGTCACATATATGATAGAGGTCACATATATGATAGAGGTCACATATATGATAGAGGTCACATATATGATAGAAGTCACATATATGATAGAGGTCACATAAACTGTATGATAGAGGTCACATATATGATAGAGGTCACATATATGATAGAGGTTATATATATGATAGAAGACTATTAAAGAAAAATTGGTGTAAAAACATGCTGATACCTTATTCTGTTTTGTATTTATTGCATTTCAAAGATTTTACCAGTGTGACCTCACAGTGTACAGTGTGATGTCATAAAGCAAATCTAAGACATTGTTTATGTATTTCTTTCCAAAATTAATAACCTTTCTAAATTATTGGAGGCATTCCTTGTTTGATTATTGAGATGGGGTAAAACATGCACTTTACAAGGTCATGCTTTGCCCATCTGCTCCTGTACATTACACTCTTAAGTCACCAGAACTAAATGTAAAACATTAGGTGACTGGCTTTTATTATGCAGGTCCAGCCCTTTAGAATGAACTGCCTGCCTCTATTCGTTCAGTTAACAATCTTAGTTTGTTTGGATCTAAGCTAAAAACATACTTTTTTCGTATTGCCTTTGTTTAGTTTGATCTTATTGTGAAACGCATTAGAATGCTTGCAGATTTTGCGCTTTATAAATGTATTATTATTATTATCATTATTATTATTATTATTATTATCATTATTATTATTATCATTATTATTATTATTACTAGAAAAACCTTTTTTGTTTTATAGAAATAGCCCAAAATTGTACTCCAAATTGAATAAGATACCAGCATGGTTTGACACCCCTTTGTTCCTCTAACCGTCCTGCATCATACAGTCCTGTATCATATAGTCCTGTATCCTACATCATATAGTCCTGTATCATATAGTCCTGTATCCTACATCATATAGTCCTGTATCATCATATAGTCCTGTATCATATAGTCCTGTATACATCATATAGTCCTGTATCCTACATCATATAGTCCTGTATCATATAGTCCTGTATCCTACATCATATAGTCCTGTATCATATAGTCCTGTATCCTACATCATATAGTCCTGTATCATATAGTCCTGTATCCTACATCATATAGTCCTGTATCATATAGTCCTGTATCCTACATCATATAGTCCTGTATCATATAGTAAGGCCCTCAGAGTTCATACAAAGCTTTCGTTATTTTCCAATTAAAGGAATATCCCCAAGGAGTCCAAGTCATCATCATGATGTCATCACAGCACTTCATGTACTAATCTTTATGTATTTCTTTGAAAAGTAATTACTCATTTTTCATAATCCAAATATAAGTTACAAGAACAGATCGGAAAACTTTATTGTCAGTTTTATTCTTCACTATTCTTACTAATTTTTGAAGGAAAAATGTTTCCAATCATTTAGAAAATACAAAATTAATTTTCAAAGAAATACATGAGTGCATCTATGCATACTTTGTGACATAATGAGTCTCTCAAGATCGTCATGTAATTCTTTAGGTCTTCAGTTTGATTGACTGTCAGAAAAAGAACTAAATCAATATTCCTTTGAAATTTCATTATTACATATGTGTTATGTCATAGAGAACTATCAAAGAAACAAATTGTTAAAAACTTGTGTAAAAATCTTATTCCTCACAGGCAATACATTTTATAAGCAGCGTACCTTAACATTGCCCCCCCTCCCCCCTTCTCCTTCCCCCTCCAATCAATGTTCAGGTAGAAGATACAATATAAAAATCTTCATGGCTGAAACTGAACAACAGATATTAGGCTGTCTACAAATAACAAACAAAGTGATCCAAACATAACATTGTTCAAGCAGATCAATTTTCCTCTCTCTCGAAAAAATAAAATAAAAACTTTGCTTACATCCTGTGACAATTTAGCGGTCAAGTTAAAGCGGTGTTCATCGGTCATGTGCTTCAGCATGAAGCGATACAGCCTCATCCGTCGCTCAGCGTTTTCTGGGCCTTTCAGAGAAAACAGCCTTCGTTCACGATCCGTCTGGGTGAACTTGTTGTAAACTATAACACAAACACAAAAGATAAACAAGAAAGATGTTCCACCAATCTCAATCTCCCTTTAGGGTTCACATCAGAAAAGGTCATGTGACCCCATCATCCAATGCCCACCGCTTGCAAGCTAACCCAAGCACCCCAAACACAGAGTTGGGGAATCAATTATAACATTTCCCACGGTTCTGAATAATAGTGAAATAAATAAATGATAGTAATGTAGTTAATACATCTTTATATGCTAATACTTTATTTACCCCACATGTTCCTTCCTTTACATGCAAGTTTCCAGCCTGCTCTTTTCAAGAAGTGTTTAGAGAACTAATTAGGGGTGAGGAACCCTACCGCCGGGACCACCGATTAATGTCCTCATCAATAGAGGGTGGGTGAGTGCCACCCAACCATTGGTAACTTTACCCAAAGGCTGGATGGGGAGAAAGTGGGATGCAGATGACCTACCGGTATGCATGATGTGAGCATACCATTTTGCATATTTGTGTGAAAATCACTAGTTAAATCATTCTTAAACTCACACGTGGGACCTCCTGCATCGGAGTCATACGCTCAATCGATTGCACCACCAATCTATTTTAAATAATTTGGAAAAAGCAAAAGGAATATTTATTTACTGTTATGATTCTCATAAGAATTGAAATGAAAGATGGCCTCCACAAAGTGCTGGAACAACATCCCAGGTTGTCGCTTCAGTAGCAGGTGTACCAAGCAGTATTCAGCTGCAGAGAGACAAAAACATTCAATGAGCAGTTTAATGACCAACCACAACAAATGAGCAGTTGACCACAACAAATGAGCAGTTGACCACAACAAATGAGCAGTTGACCACAACAAATGAGCAGTTTAATGACCAACCACAACAAATGAGCAGTTGACCACAACAAATGAGCAGTTTAATGACCAACCACAACAAATGAGCAGTTGACCACAACAAAAGTTATTAGCTGTTTTAGTAGTCAAAAGAAAAATCACATGAATAATCACTTTTTACAACCTGTGCTTCCCTCAAGAAATGACCCAATGACTGTCAACAAATAAGCAGTAGGCTGACCATTAACAAATGACCAACTGATTGATCAATCACAAATGAGCACTAAACTTATGCATGGTCATCAACAAAATATGGAATGATCACTCATAACAATTCCTGCCCTTACACCTGACCGATACTTCACTTTGAAGACATTGAAGCGCCTTCAGATTTGTTTCCCGCAATTAAAAGAAGCCCATTGAATTATTGTGTATTAAATGTAGTCCCCAAAACTTTAATTCCCGAAATGATTCCTGTACCTGCCGTACATACGCACAGTGCATGTATTATTGAACAGTGATATATAGAGTGTGTGGGCCATGATAAATGATTTTTGGTGACCTTGAGATGGTCTGGTTTTCTACATGTATAAAATCAGAACATCACCGATGCAAGGGGGCGAACCTTTCATGTAACAAATGGTGAACAACAAATTTGGATTGACCATTTTATTTATACTATGAAAACATGTTATAATCAATTTTAAAACCTTCCTTCAAGGCTTCATACTTCTGATAGCAAGGAGATCATTACCAGATTCCAGACCTAGTGCAACCTTTAAATGAGGATCTTAATGGAGACTCATATGCTTTTAACTAAAGACAACCAATGAATTTTTCATGTAACAAATAGTGAACAACAAATTTGGATTGACCATTTTAAGTTATACTGCGAAACATGTTATTAGTTATACTGCGAAACATCTTATAATCAATTTTAAAATAAAACCTTCCTTCAAGGCTATTTCTATTTCTGATAGCATAGAGGTAATTTCAAGATTCCAGACCTAGTGCAACCTTTAATTGAGGATCTTAATGGTGACTCATGTCTTTGACTAAACACACCCAAGTTGTATCATTTCAGAGAGGTGTTCCAACGATCACTCTTTTTTTCCAACTAGCCTGTCTGTTCCTTCATCTACTCCCTGCTCATTCTGATATTCACCTTACGTAGCCCAGGAAAGATGAAGACAATAAATCACTTGAAATTAATTTTGAAACAATATTTCAAATGACTCACTCAGTTGCTGTATGTCTTTCGATTCATCGATTAAGGTGGTTATAAAACGGAAAAACAGTGGTCCACGCCACTTGACATAGTCCTCCTGGAGAGAACAATCAGATTACACTTATAAATATTACAAAGCCTACAAATGCTACGATCCTGTAGACTGGTAACGAAACTAATTTTAATGGGATTTCATTTTAGCAATTTCATGAATTTCAATTGATGTTCTATCAATCCATCTCCTGTAAAAATCAGGCCTGAGAAATTGGTCAATTTTTATCTGATTTTTGGGGGATTTAAGTTTGTTTGTTTGTTTGTTGTTTGATGTAGGCTTACCTTGAGCAAATTTTTACAATCCAGCTATTCATGTGGGTCCTATAAACTGTCCAATAATTGTTTTTAATGCAGAGACTTACCAGCATGAGGTCAGTAAGCATGGTCTGGGTTTACTTCCTCACCTTCAAACATGCATTCATCACTCACTTTTGGGGATCTGTTTACCTCAAACTATCATTTGAGCAACTTTTACCCTACATAAATAATGACAATATCTATAACAGAAACACACATGGAAAAATAGTTAAAACATGGAATCTCGTCTCAAGAAAATTGCTTGACCAGTCACCAAAAACTCTTATAAATACTAGTGATGTCACTCCTGAAGTGGTTTGGCTTGTCAGTGATTGTGTAACTAATATTTGGACCAATCAGAAACGTTGAATTATAGTGTTTTATCTCCACTTTAATACAATATCTGGCAGTGAAAGTCCTTTCAGTCAAGTTATCTTATCTACTGATGCCTATATTTATTCATTATCTTATCTACTGATGCCTATGTTGATTCATTATCTTATCTACTGATGCCTATATTTATTCATTCTCTTATCTACTGATGCCTATATTTATTCATTATCTTATCTACTGATGCCTATATTTATTCATTATCTTATCTACTGATGCCTATATTGATTCATTATCTTATCTACTGATGCCTATATTAATTCATTATCTTATCTACTGATGCCTAAATTTATTCATTATCTTATCTACTGATGCCTATATTGATTCATTATCTTATCTACTGATGCCTATATTTATTCATTATCTTATTTACTGATGCCTGTATTTATTTATTATCTTATCTACTGATGCCAATATTTTTCATTATCTTATGTACTGATGCCTATTTTTATTCATTATCTTATCTACTGATGACTATATTTATTCATTATCTTATCTACTGATGCCTATATTTATTCATTATCTTATCTACTAATGCCTATATTTATTCATTATCTTATCTACTAATGCCTATATTGATTCATTATCTTATCTACTGATGCCTATATTCATTCATTATCTTATCTACTGATGCCTATATTTATTCATTATCTTATCTACTAATGCCTATATTGATTCATTATCTTATCTACTGATGCCTATATTTCATTCATTATCTTATCTGCTGATGCCTGTATTTATTCATTATCTTATCTACTGATGCCTATATTTATTCATTATCTTATCTACTGATGCCTACATTTATTCATTATCTTATCTACTGATGCCTACATTTATTCATTATCTTATCTACTGATGCCTACATTTATTCATTATTTATCTACTGATGCCTATATCTATTCTTATCTTATCTACTGATGCCTATATTTATTCATTATCTTATCTACTGATGCCTATATTTATTCATTATCTTATCTACTGATATTCATTATCTTATCTACTGATGCCTATTTTTATTCATTATCTTATCTACTGATGCCTATATTTATTCATTATCTTATCTACTGATGCCTATATTTATTTATTATCTTATCTACTGATGTCTATTTTTATTTATTATCTTATCTACTGATGCCTATATTTATTCATTATCTTATCTACTGATGCCTATATTTATTTATTATCTTATCTACTGATGCCTATATTTATTTATTATCTTATCTACTGATGCCTATATTTATTCATTATCTTATCTACTGATGCCTATATCTATTCATTATCTTATCTACTGATGCCTATTTTTTTATTCATTATCTTATCTACTGATGCCTATATTTATTCATTATCTTATCTACTGATGCCTATATTTATTTATTATCTTATCTACTGATGTCTATTTTTATTCATTATCTTATCTACTGATGCCTATATTTATTCTTTATCTTATCTTGATCTATATTTATTCCTTATCTTATCTACTGATGCCTATATTTATTCATTATCTTATCTACTGATGCCTATATTTATTCATTATCTTATCTACTGATGCCTATATTTATTCATTATCTTATCTACTGATGCCTATTTTTATTCATTATCTTATCTACTGATGCCTATATTTATTCATTATCTTATCTACTGATGCCTATATTTATTTATTATCTTATCTACTGATGTCTATTTTTATTTATTATCTTATCTACTGATGCCTATATTTATCTATTATTATCTTATTAATTGATTTTATCTTATCTACTAAGGCCTATATTTATTTATCAAATTGACTTTTGTTCTTTGAATTTTAATTGAAATATTAAGTTAAACAAAAAAGTAAGAAAACATCATCCGCATGTGAATCTATTAATTTATTCCCCATCTCTTCCACATGCTTCGGATAAGTTTGTCATAAACATTTAAACGTTTCATTTGTTTTTTAATGTGTACACTGCAATCAGTGGCAACATATTACTGGAATATGCTTCCAATTAAACTGAGCACCCTTGTCACTCTTAGAACAAGTGAGAGGAGTTGATGTATTTTAGATCTAGACTTTTATTTTTCAATTTTATTTTATTATTTCTGTAGTCATTTTTGATTCAACTTTAAACCAAATGTTTACTCCACTATTTTAACATTTGTTTACTGTATTTGGTATTTTACTGTTCATTTATTTTTGCTTATTTTTGCTTGATTTTTATTTTTTATTTTCTTAATTTTCTTACCTACTTTTATTTATATATATATATATATATATATATTTATTTTTATTTTGTATTTTATTACATTCTTAGTAGTTAAGTTAATTTTCTGTTTTTACCAATCTTTAAGGTCTGGTTTGACATTTGTTATCTAATTGTAAACAGGATCTCATCTCAAACCAGCTTTCAGCTGCATGAGCTACCCTGCATACAGATGTGAGATATGAATTATACATATATGTCCAAGTAATTGTCTCTATGGGTTCACTTACCAGCAGGAGGTCAGTGAGCATGGTCAAGGTTTGCTTCCTGACCAATTCACTCTCATCCTTCAAGCATGCAGCAATGTTAGGGATGTAAGCGGTCCACCAAGTTGGTGTACCTAAAGTAACAAGGCAGAAAATGAGAACTATATTGATCTACAGGAAGAGAACCTGGACGGGAAGGAAATCTTTCATCCATAAGAGGAATTACTATGTGATAATCAAATAAAAAGTAAGTAAAATAGTAATATTAAGACACAGGATAGCTCAGTTGGTAAAATCCTTGACTTTGATGCTGATGGTGTCAGGTTCACACCCAGGTTGCACAGAGACTTGAAAACTTCTGCAGCATAACTAGCAGTAGCATAGGTACCTTGCACTCAGCTGGGGAAGGCTTACACATAGCAGTAGCATAGATACCTTGCACTCAGCTGGGGAAGGCTTACAGGTGATGATGAAAGGAACTGGCCCTCCCATCTCTTAAAAATGTGACACTTTACCAAGTCACATCCCCATTCCTCAGTCACGAGTATGGGACCATCTTCGTTACAATAATAGTATTCCATACTTATGTAGCCCTTTTTTACAGCACAGCTTTTACAGTGGTTTTTACTAAAAGACAATTGTCCACCCACCCAAGGTAGACTAATCTGATGTTCCTGTGGAGTATGCTATGATGGACGGTTGCACAAACAGACAAATGCTTCAGATTCTATATCCCATTTCACCAATTCCGTTGGGGAGATAATATTTGGAGAATTAGCTCAGGTGACATTTTGGCGCGCAATTGGGTTGTCTTTCTGCAAAAATCAGGACATACATAACAAATAATTATTTCACTGACCTTTTGCACAAGCCACACATAACAATCATGACATTATTCCTCACGCTGAAATCCGGCGACGTTTCCAGCTCACGAGCGAGAGCAGCAACAGACTGCTTTGCGACACTCTCGTGTTGAAGACAAAGCTTGCCGAGGGTCATGAAGGTGTAGGTGCGGACTTTGCACGAAAACATGTCGCCCCCAAACTGGGAGATAGACGGCTGAGAGGTCTGGCTTTGTGACTGGGATTGGGGCGGCTGAGAGGTCTGGCTTTGTGAGTGGGATTGGTACTGTGTCTGTGAGCTCAGAACTGGGGGAAGATGAAAAACAATATCACAAAAAAGGTGGTCAATGGTTCTTAATTATTTTCTAATTCTAAACATCAGCTTTGAATTTTGAATTTTGGAGGGTTTAATGGTACCTTGAAAGCATTGGTCAACCCATACCAGGTCAAACTATATCAAAGTTAAATGAGGTGTAAAGATATGCAAAAGGAGCCATGATAGCG